>MU715802.1:26447-46686 GCA_026770625.1 Nicotiana glauca | reverse complement strand
TGCGTGCGTGATTGAGTTTGGAGGGTCATGGGACCATTTCCTGCCACTGGCGGAGTTTGCTTATAACAACAGCTAGCAGTCCAACATTCAGATGGCGCCGTATGAGGCCTTATATGGTAGGAGGTGCAGATCTTCGGTGGGTTGGTTCGAGCCGGGTGAGGCCAGGCTATTGGGCACAGAGATGGTTCAGGATGCGATGGAAAAGGTTAAAGTGATTCAGGACAGACTCTGTGCAGCCCAGTCCAGACAGAAGAGTTACGCGGACAAAAAGGTTCGTGATGTGGCATATATGGTTGGCGAGCAGGTTCTGCTTCGGGGCTCGCCTATGAAGGGCGTCATGAGGTTTGGAAAGAAAGGGAAGCTGAGTCCGAGATTTATTGGGCCTTTTGAGATCTTGAGTCGAGTTGGGGAGGTTGCTTATGAGCTTGCCTTATTTCCCAGCCTAGCCGGATTTCATCCAGTATTTCATGTTTCAATGCTTCGGAGATATCACGGTGACCCGTCGCATGTGTTGGATTTCAGTTCAGTCCAGTTGGACAAAGATCTATCCTTTGTTGAGGAGCCAGTGACCATTTTGGACAGGCAGATCAGAAAGTTGAGGTCAAAGAACATCGCTTTAGTGAAGGTCCAGTGGCGGGGTCAGCCGGCTGAGGAGGCGACTTGGGAGACCGAGCAGGATATGCGCAGCCAGTACCCTCATCTTTTTGCTACCGCAGGTATGTTCTCTATGCTCATTCGAGGGCGAACGAATGTATAAGTGTAGGAAGATGTAACAATCCTGCCGGTCGTTTTTGGATTTTACACCCCGATCCCCCATTAACTGCTTTCCCTAAGTTCATTTCTGCTATTTTGGTTTGTCGGGACGTTCGATATTAGGATTCGGAGTGTTTTGGGACACTTAGTCCCTAAATGAGAGCTCAAGAGCTGAAAAATGGTCCGTAGTCGGAACAGTGTGAAGACGACCTCGGAATGGAAATCCAATGGTTTTGTTAGCTTCGTTAGGTGATTTCGGGGTTGGGAGCGTGTTCGAAATGTAATTTGGAGGTCCGTAGCTCATTTAGGCTTGAAATACCGATGTTTGAATTTTTGAAGTTTCCGGTCCGATAGTGAGTTTTTTATCCGAGGGTCGGATTTGAATTCCGGAAGTTGCTATAGCTCTGTCATGTCATTTGGTATGTGTGTGCAAAATTTCTGGTCGTTCGGATGAGGTTGGGTTAGGTTTTTGATCGAAAGGGTATTTTGGATAAATTTGAAGTTCTTAGGCTTGAATCCTTGATTTAATCGGGTATCCGGTGTTGTTTGAGATGTTTTGAGGATTGGTACAAGTTCGAATAAGGTATCAGGTGGTATTGATGCTTTTGGTTGAGGTCCCGGGGGCTTCGGGATGATTTCGGATGGCTAACGTGGTAAATTTCTATGTTTGGATGCAGCTGATATTATTTCTTCTGGTATTTTCGCTTCTGCGGCTTGGGAACCGTAGAAGCGGCGCCGCAGAAGCGGCTATGTCATCGCATAACCGAAATTGGCCCCACCTCAGGAGAACCACAGAAGCAGTCTCCTTTCTGTATAAGCGGAACTGCAAATGTGGTTACTGGTCCGCAGAAGCGGAATTTGGTCCCATTAGTTGAACCGCAAAAGCGGTTGATTCTTCCGCAAAAGCGGGACCACAGAAGCAGTCCCTGGGCTGCAAAAGCGGAAACCACTGTTCCGAAAAGGGGAAAAATTCGAGGGTTTATTTCAAAGTTGGAAAAATCAATTGAGAGCTCGGGAGAAGGCGATTTTGATTGGGTTCTGAAGAGAAGATCATTGGGTAACGTTGCTTTGATCCTTTATAGTTATATTTCATCATTTCTTAGTTAAATCAACCATTAGAATTCAAATTCAAGGTCAAAAATTGGGAAAAATGGGTGAAACTTCTTAGACTTAATTATGTGATTTTGAGTGGGCATTTAACCTCCGATTTGGGAGATTTTTATATGGTTAGACTCGTGAGAGTACGAGGGTTCTGAAAATGTGAAAATTATTCGATTTCGAGACGTTGGCTGGAGGGCCATTTTGGTCATTTTATCTATTTTCGCACCCTAGCTTTAATTTTAATAGTGGAATTAGTTGTTTACAATATTATTTACGATATGTAATTTTATTGAATAGATTTGGGCCATTTGGAGTCGGATACTCGTGGCAAAGGCATCGTTCATTAGTTGATTTTGCACCGGTTCGAGGTAAGTGGCTTGCCTAACCTTGTGTGGGGGACTTCGTCCCTTAGGATGTGATAATTGGTAATTGGATGCCTTGTCCGTGAGGTGACGAGCGCGTGCTTGAGCTAATTGTTGAAACCTGAATTTTTACTTAAATACTTGAACTAGATTTTCTTTCATATTTGCTTTATCCTACTTGCTATTATAGCCTGTGCTAGTGTAGAAGAGCATGTCTAATTGATTCAAATTGCCTAATTGCTTAAATTGCCTTAACTGTGATTGCGTGGAGCATGTTAGGCCAGTATTATTTGTTGCCTTGTATTGTTGTACTTCAATTTCTGAATATTTCTCTAATTTTGGTTGCGCATTTACATTGGGACTACGGATGTGGAATTCCGGGAGCTCCCCCCTAGTTTGTTTACTTTGGGACTACGGGTTCGATTCCCGGGAGATCCCCCTTGCACTTTTATTTTGGGACTACGGGACGGTATCCCGGGAGATCCCCCAGCACTTTTATTTTGGGACTACGTGACGGTATCCCGGGAGATCCCCCAACACTTTTATTTTGGGACTACGGGACGGTATCCCGGGAGATCCCCCAGCACTTTTATTTTGGGACTACGGGACGGTATCCCGGGAGATCCCCCAGCACTTTTATTTTGGGACTACGGGACGGTATCCCGAGAGATCCCCCAGCACTTTTATTTTGGGACTACGGGACGGTATCACTGGAGATCCCCTGCACACTGATGATTGGACTACGGGACGGTATCCCGGGAGATCCTTTGATATTGATATGAGGGTTGGACGACGGGACGATATCCCAAGAGATCCATTGGACAGTTGAGGAAAGGGCTACAGGACGGTATCCTGGGAGACCCTCGTTGGCATTCTTGTTGCAATTTAGCTATGTTTACTCTGCGTTTTTGTTCTGTCTTTGTAGTATTAGTATTTCATTGAGCTGTCTTATTACACTGCAGCGTTCATTAGTTTCGTCGGATTTCTACACTGTTAACATTTTTGCTGCTATATTATTTTTGCCTCAGTAGGGCCCTGACCTTTCCTCGTCACTACCCAATCGAGGTTAGGCTTGGCACTTACTGAGTACTGCTGTGGTGTACTCACGCCTCTTCTGTGCATGTTTTTCATGTGCAGATCCAGGTACCTCTACGCATGCGCATTATCAGTAGCTGCAGGGAGCATTTCGGAGACTTGAGGTATATCTGCCGCATCCGCAGACCGGAGAGTCTCCCTCTCACTCTACCCTTTAGTTAGGTAGATGCTATTCTGTTCTTCCTTGTTATAGACTTTCCGGATGATTAGATCAGTGTTATGTATTATTCTTAGCCTGTGTTGCCCGTGAGTTTCCGGGTCTTTGGGATGTTTTCAGAATTTAAAGTATTAAAGTGTATGTGCCAAGCGGCAACTGTATACATTACTCGTGTTATTTAGCTTTTTATTACAAATTTCGCAAATGTTGTTACTTCCGCAATGTGTTAGGCTTACCTGGTCGTGAAGACTAGGTGCCGTCATGACGTGTTCACAATTGGTGAACTAGGGTCGTGACAAAAGCACTCCGTGGCCTATCCAAAACTCACCAAGCCCCTAGGGCTCCAAACCAAACATGCACACAAGTCTAGAAACATCATACGAACTTGTTCGTGCGATCAAATTGCCAAATTACATCTTAAACAACGAATTCAACACCAAAACTCATGAAATCCTTAAGAGCATTGACATTTTCTATTTTCACAACCGGATGTCCGAATCACGTCAAATTAGTCTCGTTTCTTACCAAATTTCACATATACGAATTAAATACTATATCAAACCTGTACCGGGCTCCGAAACCAACATATGGGCTCGATACCAACGAGATCACACACTATTCCATGTCTAAAAATTCTTATATTTTTTCCAACAAATAATTTTTCTCAAAAATTTATTTTTCGGGCTAGGGACCTCGGAATTGGATTTCGGGCGTACGCCCAAGTCCCATATTTTACTACGGACTCTACGGGACCGTCAAATCATGGGTCTGGGTCCGTTTGCCAAAAATATTGCCCGAAGTCAAGTTTAATCAATTTTAAAGGAAAAATTCAATATTTTTCTTAAATTTCACATAAAGGCTTTCCGGAAACGCGCCTGGACTGCGCACACAAATTGAGGAGATTGGAAATGAGGTTTTTAAGGCCTCTGAACATGAAATCGGATTCTAAATCGAACGATGACCCTTTGGGTCATCACATTAGGCTACTACCATGGAACTAACTGATATGGAATCAACCTGAATCCTTCCAAAACCATACCAACTGTGCATGCAAGTCATAAAATAGAAAAAGCACATATGAAAAGTATTAAATGAGCAAACGAGATTCAAGATAGCGAAACAACCAATCGGATCGTTATATTTTGTGAAAAATATTGAAATGCTTATATATTGGGAGGGCACAAGAGTTGTTATTTGTTGTATATTAGGACATTTGTATAAAGCTCTGTTTTTGCTGTTCATGATTTGATGAAGCTTTTATAATGAATTTTCTTAAGCTACACTAACCTCATTTTTTTCCTGTAACACGAGAAATAAGATATTTAGGCAAAGGATAACTGGTATAAGTAATGACAAAGTTGTTACTCAGAAAAACTCCAGCTCTGAGAGGAAAATGTGAACTATCTTGGACTGATATGAAAGACTCATTTGGGGATGTTTGGAGTCACATGACTTGCACAAGGGGGTTGGATCCATTAGTTTATTTTTATCAGAGTTTGAAATAACGATGAAACTTGCTAAATTTTGGACATTTCAAGGATATTTCTTGTTCAATGTGATAGTGTAAGGATGTACATTAAATTATGACGATAGTTCAACGATGTTTTTGGCCAAAAACTCCTAGTATTTCTAAATAATACTTCCTTTGCTCCAATTTATGTGAACATGTTTGACTGGATACGGAGTTTAAAAAAAAGTAAATACTTTTGGAATTTGTGATCCTAAACAAATGCAAATGGGGCCCAGAGTATTTGTGTGATTATAAAAGATTCTCATTAAGGGTAGAATTGTAAGTTTAAGCTAAATTGTTACCAAATTTAGAAAGGGTTCATTCTTTGTAAAAATTGCACGGGGCACCCAATTTGGGCTCCCCTTTTAACTTGTAGCCGCTTTGTCTTTCTGTTTGCACCCGTACCCATTATTTTGTTAAAAGCCATTTGCAAAGACCATTTTGCCCTTCCTCATTAAAAAGACTACTTTCTCTGCAAGTATTCGCTAGTCCTCTACTTTCTCTGTCTCTCTCTCTCCCGTTATTCGCATTTTTTGAAGTTCTTCTTTGAAATCAAACGATTTTCGTCATTGTTTTTGATTTTTCAATTGCTAGTCGTCGTTGTTCCCACATTACAATTTAATCACAGGTACGTTGCATTAACTTTCTGGGTTTTATTTTACGATTTAATTTATGATTTTGGTTTTGATAGTTATGTATTTAATAAAATATTTTCTTAGGGTTTAGTTTGATAAGTGCATTAGTTTTACTTTTACGATTGTGTTTTTAGGTTTTTTGAACGAGTGTTTATGTTGTTAATGAAAATTTTATAATTTCTTCTTTGATTAGATATTCAAATTATTAAAAATTTCGAGAGTTAAACAGATGATACTATAGTTCAATGATATCTTAGATATGAGCTGAAGTTTTTTTTTCAAGTTTTGGCATTATTATTGGATTTGAATTTGTGTTTTGTTTTTTGTAAAAATTACAACATATTTTTTTGCAGAATGTTTTGTGCTTGTAACTGGTGAAGTTCAACTTTAGGAGCTGAAGTTTTTGTGCTTGTAACTGGTGAAGTTCTGCTTTAGGAGCTGAAGTTTTTATTTTTGTAACTGGTGAAGTCCAGGTTTAGGAGCTGAAGTTTTTTGTGTTTGTTACTGGTGAAGTCCATCTCTAGAGCTGAAGTTTTTGTTTTATACCTTCGAACTTCAGCTCTATAGCTGATGTTTTTATTTTATACCTGTCGAACTTCAGCTCTATAGCTGAAGTTTTTATTTTATACCTGTCGAACTTCAGCCTTCCTAGGTATTGAAGTTTTAACTGATCTTTTTGATAATGTCCTGATGTTATTTTTTGTATCTTTTACTTTTTTTTGAACAGATGGCTCCTAAAGCACCTAAAGATCCTATTGCAGTTAAAAAAGGCAAAGCCCCTAAAGAACCTAGACTACCTGTAATATCCCAAGGTCCTTATGTCCCCTCTCCTCCGCCTACAAAACCAGAACAAAAATATTATGAGTTTGGAGATTGGTTTAACTCTAAGGGTTACTGGGAGGGGAACGATAATTTGAAGAAATTAATTGCAACTTTCTTGACTCCTACTCAATAGGATAATCTTAATAATGGTACATTTAGATACATTATGGCTATGGAGAATTTCTAATGCATCAAAAAGTTGGTTCATTGTTTGTGTCTATCTCGAATATTCACGAATGATCGAGACTCCATTAGTTTCAATATTTTTGGGCATGATGTTTCCTTCACCTTTGAAGACTTTCACATTATGTGTGGTTTGCGGATCACAACACACAATGTTGAAAGACCAATTAATCGAGAGAGCAATCTTCTAAAGCGGTATTTTGGTAAGTCCAAGGGTGTGACTTTGAAGGATATTCGAAGTTTTATGACCCGCAAAGAAATTCCAAAGAATGCTGTGAATCATGTACATGTATGCGAGAGTGATGATGATACAATTAAGCTTATGGAAATTCATGTTGTAGAGTCTATTCTGGTTGGTAAAAATACTGAGTTATGTGTGGCGGAGGAGTATGTATCTATTGTTGAAGATGATAAGGTTTTCGCTGGATATCCTTGGGGTAATATGGCTTATGAGAAGCTCATTTATTCCCTGAAACATGCATTGGACAAGCAGAACAAATTCCATACAATTGAGTATAAACTTGGTGGATTTCTAGATCCGTTTTGTGCTTGGCTCTATGAGCACTTCCCAGATGTTCGGGAGAAGTATATAAGAGAGGATGAGTACCTTGATACCCCTGAGGTCCCTAGGATATTACGTTATGTATGCGTGGGAGAGCCTAAATTTCTCGAACTTTAATATATGTTCAAAACTCATGAAGTATATTACTTTTATTTTTTTTGTCTTTGTGTTAATATGCTGATATATTAGGTTTTTTCTCCTCATAATATACTTTTTATATTAAACAAAGATATCGCGACTTTAGGGTATTGGATATAATTCTTACAGAAGAGGAATTGAATTCAATGCCTTTAATTGGAAAATTACCGTGCAGCCGAATTCGTTCAAATGTAGTTAATGCAGTTCCTTCAACTGGTGAATCACCACATACTCTGAGTCGATCAAAAGAATCGAATCGAACTCCTGTCATTGGTAAATCATCACCTACTCTGAGTCGATCGAAAGAACCGAATCAAACTCATGTCATTGGTGAATCATCACGTAGTCGGAATCAACCAAAAGAACCGAATCCAACTCCTTCTATTGGTGAAGCATCTCGTACCAAGAGTCGTTCTACCCCGTCTACATCTGACTTTGATAGAAATGAATTACTTGACACAATATGCTCTGTAAGTTTTGATCTGAAGTTTTTTGGGTTTGTTTTTGTAAAAGTACAACTTGTTTTTTGAGCTGAAGTTTTCTTCTATATCTGAATTTTTGTTGTGTATCTATTCTAGAGGTTAACGACGGAGGTTCAAAGGCATGCAGAAAAAGAAAGAAGCACGATCATGAATGAAGTTTTTGATAAGTTTTAAAAGAAGGAGCGAATTGCTATTGTGGATGCGGTTTTTGTAAAAGTGAAGGTAAACTAATTTATAGAGAATTCTTTTTATTTGTGCTGATGTTATTCAGTTTAATCATTGTTAGTAATTTTTTTTCTAGGAATATTTCGATGAGAAGTTTGAACAGTTGTTTATGATTGTCAACAAATCAAATGATTTGATTAAGCATAGAGAATATGACAGGATGAACGACTGTTACGAACATCCATCGGCTTTTGAAGGCGATGAACATGTTCAAGAAGAATTTGAAGAGCGTCGTTCCAGTGCTGATAGATTGAGTAGAGATGTAAATGATGAAGCACATTTATCAACTGAGAGTATTGGAAGCAAGCAAGGTGCAGATAATCAAGTTGTTGAGACCGAAGAACATACTGCTCATGATGCATTGCGTAAAGTCGTAGATGATAATGCTACACATAATGAAGCGGCTGTTGAAGGCGTTGAACATGTTCAACAACAAGGTGGAGAGGAACAATCCAGTATTTGTAGACAGAGTAAAGGTGGAGAGAAAGGTGTAGATGATCAAGTTGTTGGCACTGAAAAACATGCACCGAGTTGTGCTTTGGAAAGTGATATTGGAAAAGGCAATGGAGATCAAGCACCTGTTCATGAATGTTTTGGGAAATACGATTGATATGCAGGAGCACTAGCTATTTGCAAAGAACTTGTAGGGGGTGATACACAGGAAATTGTTACTACAGGTACAAAGTGTGAAGTTTATAATATTTCAATTATACCTTAGATATGAGCTGAAGTTTTGTTTCATGTGTTTGTGTTTTTTGTAAAAACTACAACATATTTTTTGGTGAATGTTTTGTAAAAACTGTAGCTATAGAGCTGAAGTTTTTTTTATAACGGTCGAACTTTAGCTCTAGAGCTGAAGTGTTTTTTTATAACTGTCGAACTTCAGCTCTAGAGCTGAAGTTGTAACTGTCGAAGTTTTTGTTTGTGACCGGCTAACTTCTGCCTTCTTAGAGTTGAAGTTTTAATTGTTTTTTTTATAATATCCTGTAGTGAAACTTTCACTACAGGTATAAATTTTTTCTATGTTTTATATATAGAAAAACTAGTTAATCTATTCCGCCTCTTTTATGAATATGTAGTGGAAATTGAAACTAGTTGTGGTTCAACTCAAAAACTCTCTGATGATGCTCAATTGAATGAAGGTAGAGTTGAGAAAAACCTTCAAGAGAATACTGCAATGGTTCTCGACATTGGTTCACAATTGAATAATGTTGGAAATGCTGATATTGAGAAAGGCATGCATATTTTTTACAGTTTAAAATTGTACATTTTTTTTTAATGTTTTTGAATGATTTTTCAGAAAGACTGGAAGTAGCTCAAAAAGAATTTGGTGAGCTTATGCAGCAATATCAAAATGGAGAAATACATATATTCACACCTGTTGACTCACAGGCATGTGTGAAGTGTGTTGGTTTTATTTTATAAAATTTAGTCAGTATTATTTATTATTATTATTATTTTTTTTGCATGAAGATACAGGATCTGTTGGAATGCAAACACCATCTGTGTCGCAACACTTAGACCAGGTAGTTATTTTCTGCAATTCAATTACAATTGTTTTTTTGCCTAATGTGTGTTCTCTATCAGTTTTATTTATGTTTATATTTTCCTTGCTTTTGTAGATCTCATGTGATGCATCAGAACTTCTTTCAAAACCTAAGAGAAGGAAGATTTCTAGTTCTCCTATGTGTGACACCAGTGATATCCCCAACTTCAATTTATGTTCATTTTCACTTGGTAGTACACAAGGGGCTGATTCAGAAGGTAATTCTGCTGCTGTTGTTGTTCGTGAAGAGATAGAAGAACGTCATGAACAGCAGGGAATTGGTCAAGCATTTGCCACGATGGCTGTAGTTTTCCCTCTACTGCTGAACAACAACAGTTAGTTGTGACGGAACAACAGGAAGAGCAAGCAAAAGGAAATCTAGATAAAAAGGGAAAAGGATTCGTGTGGAGAGTATTTGGTTGAGATCTCTTTATGTAGTTTATAAGAAAAAGCAAAGGTGGCAAGATTGGAAAGTAGGAAAGAATAGAAGAAGAGGTCCCTTCCATTATGTTAATCAAGACTGTGGATTGATGCAATGATATAAAGAGTGGTTGGAGATGGATTCCAGTGAATATGATTCCAATCAATTCAGATTAGCTGGACTTGATATTCCAAAATCATTCTTTACCGAGCTTATGGATTCTGACTCTAATCTTGCAGACGAAGTAAGTTATTAAGTTTGTTTTTTTGAATTGGTTTTCAACTGTATTTCCCAAAAGTTCAGCTTATTTTTTTATAGTATAGCTTTATTTATAGTAAACTGCTGAAGATTTTTAGCTTATTTTCTAAAACTTCAGCCTAACACTTCAAACTGAATATGCTTAAGTTTTTGTCATACTGTTTTGTAGTTGTGTAATGTGTTTTTTCTAAACTTCATAGTGGTAATTTCACATGTTATCATTTGTCATTGTTCATTTACAACATATTGATGTGGGAATATATTATTTGCACAAAAAAATTGCTATCACCTTCCACGTTATTCAAAATCAAGATGTGCAGTAACAGATTTACTTTTCGATCAGTATATGACTATCCTGGATAGTTTCATCATTCAGAAGAAAAGATGAAGATAATTAACAAAAGGAAGCAAAAGATAATGGAGGTTCTTAAGAGCAAATCAAAGAGAAAGAGGATATCCAAAGAACAGCTTGAAAAAGAAGAAGAAGAATAAGAAGAAGAAGCAGTTATTAAGCCACATACGGACTATAGTTGGTATGAGGAAGAATCAACGAATGAAAAGGTGGCCAACTGCGTAAAAGACCTCGACCTTTCCTGTAGTATCTCATGGGAATCTGCCAAAAAAGTATTATTTTCATTTCGACTTAAGCTAAGGGAGGGCCAGAAATCTACGCACTACTATTTTGGAATTCTGGACTTTGAAGATAAAACTAAATCTGTGTATGATTCCATGGGCAGTGTAACACACGATCGTGCGATTGAACATGTCAGAATTTATGCTCGGTTGATCCCACACTGTCTCAAATGCTTGAATATTGGGGAACATAATAAATATTATGGGCAAAGTCTTGTGGAAAAATTCAATATTATGTGGATGAACACCCCCGAACAAACTAACAGGTACGTGTTTTGCATACCTTTTACCATGCATCTTATATTTATTATTTTTTGCCCTTGTGTTAACTATTCTTTAATTTCTTTTTCATGTATTTTTTGCAGTATTGATTGTGGTATATTTGCTCTTAAGTTTATTGATTTGTGGTTGAAGAGAGAAGATGTCTTCAATTTCGATCAAAGTCAAACATTATCATTCAGGAGAGAATTGGTTGCCAATCTTTGGGCTCATGAAAAGTGAAAAAAAGATAGCGGCTATGAAACACCAGAAGAACGAGAAGAACATGATTATGGAGATTTTGAAGAGTCTCTGTGTGAATTTTTCTGATTAGAGGATTGGTTGTACATAATTTAGATTTTGTGAATATACATTAATTATTTTTTTAGTTCACTTTTGTGTCATACAAATATGTTTGTGTCTTTTATCATGAATTTTAAGTACATTTTTTTTTGAAAAAACTTAAGCATGACTTCTATTTTTTAAGCTGAAGTTTTTGGAAATTTGGTAAACAACTTCAGGATATTCGACCGAAGTTTCTTGAAAAAGCTTTAAAACAAAAACTATAAAATCCAACACAAAAACTTACGCTTATCAGGTGCTGACGTTTTTGGAAATATACTAGAAAACATCAGCACATTGGGCCGAAGTTTTTTGAAAAAGCTTTAGGAGAAAAACTATTGAATCCATCACAAATACTTCAGCTTCTCAGGTGCCGAAATTTTTAGAAGTATACTAAAAAACTTCAGCACATTTGGCCGAAGTTTCTTGAAAAAGCTTTAAGATAAAAACTATTAAATCCAACACAAAAATTTCTGCTTATCAGGTGCTGAAGTTTTTGGAAATATACTAAAAAACTTCATCACATTGGGCCGAAGTTTTAAAAAAGCTTTAGGACAAAAACTATTGAATCCATCACACAAACTTCAGTTTTTCAGGTGCCGAAGTTTTTAGAAATATACTAAAAAACTTCAGCACATTGGGCAGAAGTTTTTTGGAAAAGCTTTAGGACAAAAACTATTGAATCCATTGCACAAACTTCAGCTTCTCAGGTGCCAAAGTTTTAGAAATATACTAAAAAACTTTAGCACATTGGGCCGAAGTTTTTTGAAAAAGCTTTAGCACAAAAACTATTGAATCCAACACAAAAACTTCAGCTTATCAGGTGCCGAAGTTATTAAAAATACACTATAAAACTTCAGCACATTGGGCCGAAGTTTTTTGTATTTTCTAGCTACTTTTTGTGATTTATCACGTATATCAACTACTTTTTGTAGCCTTATTTTTTACTATTCTTTATTTCATTTACCAACTACTAGCATTTACCACTTACTTCTTTTGCCAACTACTTATGTTCTTACATTCAATTTCTCTGAGCAAAAAATAGGTAACAATCTCTTCAGCATTTATAAATATTAAATTGATTAGCTGCATTCTTTAGCTATATTAACAATCTCTTCACTTGAAAATTTCATAGTCATCCATAGACTTCTATCATATTTCTTTAAATTTGTTTTCAAAGAAAAACAAGAAAGTGTTGGCTAAGACATGCTTATTGGGTGTAGTAGGGAGTTCGTGGGAAACAAAGATAGTGAAAGAGAAGTCGAAATACTTCATATATGAAGGAGAGTGGCCAGATCAAACACTCGAGCACCAGGACAATTTTCTCTTTTTACTAGTTGATAAATGTAACTTTTAGGAAAAAGAGCAAATTTCCTGGGGCTTGAGTTTTTGATGTGGTCAGTTGATAGTAGGCTATATAGTTGATATTTACACCTTAATTGATCATGCTTTGTTGTTGTTTTATAAGGTTAATTGCCAAGAAAATGCTTTAAATAGTGTTCTTTGGTTTCGCAGGGAATATTATATGTAAGGAAGCAACACAAAATGTTTGGGGGTGATAATGTGAAGAAAACAACCACTCAACAAGTACCCGAACACAAAGGAGCAGAAGAAAATGGCCTGGGCAAAAGTCCACCGCGACCGCGGTGCAACGCGGGGGAATAAATCACAAAACAGAATGGTCAGTGTTCACCGCGGTCGACCACGGTCCATGCCGCGACCGCAGGGAACTGTTCACGTACCTGAAAATTTGGGGGCGAAAGTGTAATTTCGGGGAAACTTTTGTAAAACCCTTATAAGCTGTAGAAACTCGCACAAGATAGTTTTAAGCTTGTTTTAGACTACTTTTGGAGGCAAGAACAAGTGTGAGAAGATCAACCAAACATTAGAGTTTTTCTATCTCTTTTATTTTCTTGCAATTACCCGTTATGAATAATTTAGTAGTTTATTCTCGTTTTGTCATGAGTAGCTAATTCCTTTGTGTAGGGTTTTGATGGAACCTATTGAAGGATGAACTTCTTGATTATGTTAATATAGTTTGCCAATTTAATCTCTATTTGTTCAACTACGTGTTTATTGTAGTTAATTGACAAGATCCTCAATTAGCTGTGCCTATTTAGTGTGCATAACTCGGGAGAGAGTGCATATTTAGGTAGTTGTTGAACAACACCACTCTCAAAGTATAAGAGTGATCTATAATTGTGGGTTTAAAGGCGGGATTAGGGATGATGAAGCCTTGGGTGCAATCTAAAGTGAGCTGTAATAAACATAGCCAGCTAGCTTATCTCTGGAGAGTGCGTCTAGTAAATTATTAGGATTACCCGGGAGAGATTTACGGTAAAAAGAGTGCTCATGATTGATATAGATGTTTTGGTGAATCTATATGAAACATAGCCGGAAGGGATTCCATCAACAGGGGAAATCATAGCCTTAGAACCCTCTCATAACTGTTTACAACTCAAGCATATTTAGTTTATAGCTGTTTATTTACTTTCAGTCTTAGTTATTAGTAATACCATCAACGGATATTCACAACGTTTGGGGAAATTGATTCTATAAGATTTAGTAATTCCAACAAGAGTAATTGATAGGTTAATTCCCTGTGGGTTCGATTCTGGGACTAAATACTCAGTTATATTTGCAACGTCCGCGTGTCCTTATATAAGGTATAGTTGGGCGCGATCAAATTTTGGCGCCGTTGCCGGGGAATTAACGGTGTTATCAAATACAATTGAAAGAAGTACAATTTTTTTTAGTGTAGTCGGTTTTCTCTATACCCAACTTTTACATTGAAATTTTAACATTTGTTGACTTGGTTGTACAGGTGCATGCCTAGAAACTCAATGAGAACTGGTGAAGTACACGAAGCTCTATCAGATCCCGAGAAAGTTTTTAAGGCCTTGAACCGGGCCAACCGAAAAAACAAATAACAACCAACAACTGCACAATTCGAAATAGTCATGGGAGATCACGAGGAAAACCCAACTGTACCAATAGTGCCAGAGGCTGCTATCTATGATTGGGCACAACCTACAGGTGAAAACCTGTCCACAACGATTGTAGTCCCACAGATACAAGCTGAGTCGTTCCAAATCACGAATAACATGCTACATTTATTGCAGAATAAGGGACTATTTTTGGGGTCACAAGTCGAAGATCCTCGTCACCACTTGAAGAATTTCCTGTCTATCTGCAAAACTCAAAGGCAGCCGAACGTAACTCCGGAAGAAATCAAGCTGTTATTGTTTCCATTATCAGTGGCAGGATCTACCCAGACCTGGTACACTCACTGCCCATAAATTCTATAACAATTTGGGATGAGTTAGTCAAGAAATTCCACAAGAAGTTCCACCCACCCAACAAAACTGCTCAACAAATTGATGAAATCTTGAGCTTTAAATAGAAACCAATGGAGACATTGTATGAGACATAGGAGCGTTTTAAAGGAATGTTGGTCATATGTCCGCCCCATGGCATTCCAGATCTGATGTTGGGGCAGCGGTTTTACATTGGGCTGTCAGATAGTGTGAAGAACATTGTTGATGCTTCAGCTAGTGGAGCATTTCTGAGCAAAACATGGAGAGAGGGCCAGAGTTTGCTTGACAAGATGACACAGAATTCGGGATGGACATCCAGGGATGCACCTATCACTCTAGTGGTGCACTCAGTGCCTTTCAATCCATTTAACTCTATGGCTGAAAATGTGGCCACCTTATTGACACAGATGAGTATACTCCCCAAAAAGGTGGAAGAGTCAGGCAGAAGCAACAGGTACATATCGTGGATACTACCAATAGGGGTTTGTGCACATCTTGCATCAATCAACCAATTGGTAACCAGTGGAATACAGAACCTGATCATCATCACTATCCTGAAGACATGAACTATGTGTCTAATTATGGTGGCTAGAAACAGGGTGGTCAGAATTGGGGACAGCAGAATCAGTAGTACATGCCAGCCCAGCCACAGTTCAACACTAGGAACATAGGAGGTATGAGACCCCCTAACAATATGGCTCCTTACCCAAGGCTACAGGGATATAATTATCAGAATCAGCAGCAGGGGTATCACTCTCAGCAGTAGCAACATGGTGGAAGGCAGGAAGATGGGTTTGCCAGACTTGAAGCAATGATGCAACAGGTTATTGGGTCTAATGCTAAAATTAACGAGAGAGTAGATGCACACGATACAATGATCAAGAATATTGAAGTGCAGGTGGGCCAAATTTTGATGTCTTTGAACAATTGTCCTCATAGGACACTACTTGCAGATACACAGATAAATCCAAAAGATCAAGGCCTAAAGCAGCTGATGGCAGTGAGTTTACGTAATGGCAGAGATCTGGATGTAGAGCAAGAGAGGGCTTGAGAAACTAGATAGACTGAGACACTCATACCAGTGCCCATTGAGCTAGATGAGTCAATGAAGCTGACAGAGGTGACAGTCCAGCCTATTCAGGAAGAAAATAGCACTCAGCTTGAGGCCAAAAAGGAAGCTAAGACAGCCCATGAACCAATAGTTGAGGTGGCAGCTGAAAAAGATCAATCCCAAATGATTGGGAAGAAGAGACCACCTGCACCTTTTCCTCAGAGGCTGGCTAAGTACCAAAAGGAGGAGCAATACAAGAAATTCTTTGAGATGCTGAAGCAAATCCAGGTAAACATACCATTGATCGAAGCTTTGAAAGAGATGCCTGGGTATGCAAAAATGATGAAGGACCTGATGTCTATAAAGTTTGATTTCCAAGACTTGGCCACAATTACTCTTACTCAGTCCTGTAGTGCAGTAGTGACTAGACCAATTGCTGAAAAGTTGTCTGACCCAGGGAGCTTTACAATTCCATGCACTATTGGTAATTTTGCCTTTGCTAAGGCACTGTGTGATCTAGGGGCCAGCATCAATCTTATGCCCCTTGAGATTTATAAGAAGATGGGCATTAGAAGAGCTAGACTCACCTCTATGTTGTTGCAGCTGGCTGACAGGATTGTGAAATGACCCTCTGGTATCCTGGATGATGTGCTGATTCAGGTACGGAAATTTGTGTTCCTTGCAGATTTTGTGATCCTAGACTGCAAGGTAGATGAAGAGATTCCCATAATTTTGGGAAGACCGTTCCTGGCCACGGGGAGAGCTCTAATTGATTGTGAAACTGGGGAGCTCAAGATGAGACTTAACGATGAAGAAATAATATTCAATGTGCAGAAATCTATGAGGCGACCAAGTGAATTCGCCAATTGCTCTCTTATTGATGCTGTGGATGTAATTGTAGAGACTGATGATGAAAGGCTGACTATTGAGGACCCCATTACTGCATGTTTGATTAATTTGGATGAGGTAAATGGAGAGGATCTGACAGAGTGGGTGTTGGCATTAGAGGGTAGAGGGTTATGGGATAGAAATTTAGAATTTGAGCCCTTGCACTTGGAAAATAAAAAAACGCCTCCAGCCAAGCCATCCATCGAAGAACCACCAAAGTTGGAGTTAAAGTCATTGCCCGCCCATCTCAGGTATGAATTCCTTGGACCTAACTCCACATTACCTGTTATTATCTCAACCAGTTTATTAGATGTGCAATCTTAACAACTATTGTAGGTATTGAAGGAGTGCAAGACTACAATTGGGTGGACCATGGCAGACATAAAGAGGATTAGCCCCGCCTACTGCATGCACAAAATTCTACTGGAAGAAGGACAAAAACCTTCCAGGGAATACCAAAGAAGGCTGAACCCCAATATGAAGGAAGTGGTGAAGAAAGAAGTAATCAAGTGGTTAGATGCGGGAATCATTTTCCCAACCTCTGACAGCAACTTGGGTTAGCCCAGTTCAATGTGTACCTAAAAAAGGTGGCATGACAGTGGTTAAGAATGATAACAATGAATTGATCTCTACAAGAACCGTCACGGGCTAGAGAATCTGCATGGATTATAGAAAGCTAAATCTAGCCACCGGTAAAGACCACTTCCCACTTC
Source organism: Nicotiana glauca (assembly GCA_026770625.1). Lineage (NCBI taxonomy): Eukaryota > Viridiplantae > Streptophyta > Magnoliopsida > Solanales > Solanaceae > Nicotiana > Nicotiana glauca. The sequence continues at coordinate 29,234 of MU715802.1, read as the reverse complement.
CTTTCATTGATCAAATGTTAGATACATTGGTAGGGAGGTCACAGGGTACAATTAGATTTCCATTGCACCAGAGGACAGAGAGAAGACCTCTTTCACTTGCCCCTGTGGCATTTATGCCTTTCAGAGAATGCCCTTTGGCCTATGCAACGCAGCTGCCACATTCCAACGGTGCATAATGGCCATATTCACTAATATGGTAGAGGATAAAATAGAGGTGTTCATGGATGACTTCTCAATGGTGGGGAACTCATTTGATGAGTGCCTAATAAATCTGACTCGTGTGCTGAAATGGTGCATCGAGACTAACTTGGTTCAGAATTGGGAAAAGTGCCACTTCATGGTACAAGAGGGCATAGTCTTGGGGCACCGGGTGTCAAGTAAAGGAATAGAGGTGGATCGTGCTAAAGTGGATGTGATAACAAAGATACATCCTACGACTTCAGTCAAAGCAATTAGGAGCTTTCTCGGACATGCCTGTTTCTACCGGAGATTCATAAAAGACTTCTCAAAAATTACCAACTTTCTCTGTAAGTTGTAAGAAAAAGATCACCCTTTCTTGTTTTCTGATGATTCCAGGGTAGTATTCGAGGAGCTAAAAAAGAGGCTAGTCACAACACCTATCATAGTTGCCCCCAACTAGGAGCAACCATTCAAACTCATGTGTGATGCCAGTGATTACGCATTGGGGGCAGTGCTGGGACAGAGGAAAGACAAGCTGATACATCCAATATACTATGCTAGTAGAATGCTGAGTGGAGCCTAGCTGAACTATACTATGATTGAGGAGGAGATATTGTCAGTGGTGTTTGCTTTCGCCAAGTTCAGATCCTATCTGATTGGCTCCAAGGTAATTGTATACACTGATCATGCAGCTCTCAGGTATTTGATTGAGAAGAAGGAGTCCAAGCCATGCCCGATTCGTTGGGTGTTGCTACTGCAAGAATTCGACTTTGAAATTCGTGACCGTAAGGGCATAGAGAACCAAGTCGCTGATCATCTATCACGACTTGAGGGAGCTTAAAATGCAGTTGAGGTTGAGGATATTCTGGAAACTTTTTCAGATGAGCAACTGCTCGCTACTAGTCTTGAGGAAGCGCCATGGTATGTAGTCTTTGCAAATTACCTGGCCTACGGTATTGTCCCTTATGACCTTTCATCTGTACAAAAGAAAAAGTTTTATGTGATTTCCACATGTATTATTGGGATGTGCCTTATCTGTTTAGAATATGTGTTGATAATATGATCCGGAGGTGTGTCCCCAAGATAGAACAATCTTCTGTTCTGCAGGCTTGTCACGCATCGGCATATGGAGGACATTTTGGAGGGGTCAGGACAACTAAGAAAGTGCTTGAGGACGGATTCTTTTGGCCAACAGTGTTTAAAGATGCGCACCTATGAGTGAAGGGCTGCAATGAATGTCAGCGGACTGGGAAAATTTTCCGTCACCATGAGATGCCCATGAACCCGATTCAAGAGGTGGAAGTGTTTGATGTTTGGGGGATTAACTTCATGGGTCCCTTCGTCAGCTCATATGGCAATAAGTACATACTTTTTGCTGTGGATTATATGTCTAAATGGGTAGAAGCTGCAGCGTTGCCCACTAATGATACAAGGGTGGTGGTGGGATTTTTGAAGAAGAACATATTCACCCGCTTTGGGACACCAAGCGCCATTATCAGTGACGGAGGCACTCACTTTTGTAATAGAGCCTTCAAGAAGTTGCTTGCAAAGTATGATGTACGCCACAAGGTGGCTACCCCTTATCACCCGTAGGCTAGTGGGCAGGTTCAAGTGTCCAACAGAGAGATAAAGAGTGTGGTAACCAAGATTGTAAATGCCACAAGAACTGATTGGGCGAAAAGCTAGATGATGCACTCTGGGCCAATAGAATTGCTTTCAAAACACCAATTGGTATATCACCATATAAGTTGGAGTTTGGAAAGGCCTGCCACTTACTAGTGGAACTTGAACATAAAGCATGGTGGTCATTGAAACAGCTGAACTTAGATATGGAGGCTGCAGGCATAACAAGAGTCACTGAGTTGCATGAGCTTGACGAGTTCAGATATCTTGCTTTTGAGAGCACATAATTGTACAAGGAGAGAATGAAGAGGTTGTATGACCAGAACATTGTTGAGCGACATCTCAAACCTGGGGACATGGTATTGCTCTATAACTCAAGACTACGGTTGTTCTCTGGTAAGCTTAAGTCAAGATGGTCTGGTCCATTTCGAGTGGTAGAAGTTTTCCCTTCAGGAGCTATGGAGATTGCCTCGGAGAAAGACTCTCACACATTTAGAGTCAATGGGCAGAGATTGAAGTTATACATAGGCATGAAAGAGACAGAGGTAGTGTCTAAGACAAATCTGACGGAACCCAGAGGTCAAGCAACCCCTAAAAGCGCTTATCTGCGTTGTGCCGTGACGTTAAATCAGGCGCTGCATGGGAGGCAACCCACGAATGTGTTGTAAATGTGTTCTTGTAGCTTCCCATAAAAAAAAATAATCAGCGCCAGCATCGCGACTGCAATGAACCGCGGTGAAGTGGGGGTATACTGCCTTAGGTTTTAAGCTTCACAGTGGCCACAGTAAACCGCGGTGACGAGAGAGTATACTGACTCCCATATTAAAACCCCTATGCGGCCGCAGTGGACCGCGGTCGATTGGGGGGGGTAGGGAGTACCAGGTAATTCTTTTTTTTTTTTATATTTCTGTTTTTCTTTTTATTTAATTTTAAAACCCAAACCCCCCCATAAGCCTAAAACACCCGACCCCCTTCCCCTTCCCC
>MU715802.1:0-10169 GCA_026770625.1 Nicotiana glauca | reverse complement strand
CACGATATTTTGACTTTAAAAATGTTGCATCTACTGCAATAACGGGTCTACAGTAGGACCAACCAGCTACTGATGCCACTGGAGCAAAGAACATGTAAGTAAATCTGTTCATTAAAACACAAAAAACAAATCATAAGGTGTGAAGATTTTTAAATAGTAACATTTGAAACTTCAGGATGATGGTTAGTTTTGTTTTGCTTACCTATTCTGTGCATCTCTTTTTATGCTTGTATACGTTCCTGGGTTTTTGGCCACCATCATGTGTAGGTATGACGGAAGAATCCGGTAGTTCTCTTCAGGTGTTCCCCTTATGCAAGAAATAACTTTTTGAATGGCACGCCATGCCCTGTGATAACCAATGTCAATTCATAATTTCTTTTTTATTTTATTTTCTGCAAAGGCTGGTGTAACCTCTTTCTTTTTGTCTCAAACATGTTCTATAATTGTTCACTTATAAATTTGATATAGCATACTTCTGATATGATTTTCTTGCATTAACCGAGCATTCATGGATGTTATGATATTTTATCACCTTGAATAGTGTGGAATTTTTTATTCAGGTATCACGTACATTTCAACCACATTTGTCCACGATGCATTTCAGCTCGTATCTCTTGGAACATGATCTAATAGTAGTGAATTCAACTTTTTGATTTATCTCCAAGCTGCACAAAAATTTAGTCCTGTTTTGTTTGTTCTCAAAGTTGGATCCAACTCTTACTTCCTCAGGCAACGCATCGTGCCTAAGTATTTTACATGGTGGAGATTCTTTCAACTTTCTCCTCAGTCTTTTTCTTGATTTCTGAGGAGCACAAAAACTTTCAGCAATTTCTTCAATTCTGTCTGATGTTATCGGTATAAGCTCCATGTTTACTTCATCTTCATTGTTGCTTATCAATGCAGAAGGTAACAAAAAGCTTTGTTGGATTGTGTGTTGGTTGTCAATTTGCATTATTAGCTGTCCTTCTTCTTCTTGGTCATCGACAAACTGGTATGAATTTATTAGAGGAGGGGGTAATTATTGCAGCACTATGCATTCTGAAGTAGTTGTAATGTTAGAAGGTTGTTGCCCGTTGTCCACTTCCATTATTGGCTTTCGTACTTTATGTTGATAGTCAGCAAAAGGTTCTGAATCTATCGCACATGCAAGAGATTGGTTGAATGCTACAGATTCTGAAGGTTGTATTTTTTCAATGATGAAATGGCAATTCATGTAGGCTGAATCAGTTGTAAGCAAATGTATACACGCACTGAGTTCTTCATCTGAAGTTACAAGCATTTCTTTGCTTGTCTTTAGTTGGATATCAAACCATACTTTTAATGCATATCTGGTTGAATCAATATTTGCAACTTCACTAATTTTCTTCAAGAAAGTATTGAATGACTGAAACAATATCTGTAATGATAGCATCTGAAGCAATGGCATCTGTCCTGCCTGGAAGAGCATAAAAACGAGCCTGACCACCGCTTGATCGACCTCCACCTCTGGGGCGACCCCTGGCTGCCTGACCATCACCCTTAGCTGGCTGGGCGGGTGCTGAAGAAACTGGACCAGAAGACGAGGCTGACCACCTCTACATAGATGAGCTAGCAGCATGACGAGGACACTGCCTCCACACATGGCAAACTCTCCACACTCAAAACAACTCCCAGGTGCTGGAGAATGGGACTGAAGGGAACCCCTCGCACCAGAGTGACTAGCTGACGTACTCGGCCTAGAAGAACCCTGAACAGACGGGGCACGAGATGAACTCTATGCTGGAAGAGAGCTGAGTGAAGGCTGGCCCTACTGAGAACCATGATAACCACGACCTGAAGATGCCCCACGATACTCGAGACAGGCTGACTGAGCGGGCCTGAAAGAACGACCCCTACCATGCTGGAACTGGCCCCTCGAAGGAGCGCCACTATAACTGCCAGAACCTCGAGGCCTCTTGGCCTCCCTCTCCTCTCGATCCTGACGGTGAACCGCCTCACTCTCTTGAGCTATATCATCCACCTCCTCGAATGTAGCACCCAATACTCTCTCTCTAGTTATAAAAAGAAGGAGATGGTAGTTAAGGCCAGGCCATCAACAAATCTCCTGATCCGCTCACGATCTGTCGGAACCATCCAAACGGCATGACGAGCCAACTCTGAAAACCTCATCTCATACTTAGACACAGTCATATCTCCCTGCCGTAGCCACTAAAACTTCCTGCACAGGTCCTTTTCGCGGGACTGCAGTACGTACTTTTCCAAGAAGAGAGTGGAGAACTCCTTCCAAGTCAAAAGCGCTGCACGAGCAGTCCTACGCCTCTCATACGCCTCCCACCAAATGAAGGTAGCCCCAGTAAACTGAAAAGTGGTAAATGCCACACCACTAGACTCAAGAATCCCTGCTGTACGGAGCATCAGCTGACACCTGTCAAGAAAACCCTGGGCATCTTCACCCTCAGAACCACTAAATGTCGGAGGCTGGAGTCTACCAAACCTCTCAAGGCGACGCTGCTCATCCTCAGGCATAGCTGGAACCTTGAACTCCTGCACTGGTGTAACTAGCTGAGCTGGAGGTGCCTCTGGAGTTTGTAATCCTTGCACTACCTGCTCAGGTGTGCGAGCAGCAGGGGTCTGATTGCCTCCCCCGGCCTGCGAGTAGCTGCTGCTGTGGTGGCCGAAACTACCTGAGCCAGGCCAGCGCAAATTGTCAAAATCTGCGCCAAGGCCTCCTGAAGACCCGGAATCACAATGGGCACAGCTGGTGCCTGAACTGGTGCTGCTGGAGCTTGATCCTGAGCTAGGGAAACTGGTGGATCAACAGGCACTGCCCCTACTACCCTGCCTTTGCCATGACCACGACTGCGTCCACAGCCTCTGGTGGCCTCAGTGGGTGGTATTGGTAGTCGTCCACCTCGTCCGGTAGCGTGAGTCCTCACCATCTGTGAGAGAATAGAATAAAGAGAAGTTTAGTACTCGGATCAATAAGTCCGCACGACAAGAATTTCAAGAATGTGAAGTTTTCCTAAAGGTTCTGCACCCTCTTGAGCATAAGTACAGACGTCTCCGTACCGATCCACGAGACTCTACTAAACCAGCTCATGACTCGTGAGACCTAGTAACCTAGGCTCTGATACCAACTTGTCACTACCCAAATTCCCGAACCCGACCGTGATAGCGCCTCTGTAAAGACAAGGTCATCCAGAACCACGCAAATGCCACTTTTTAAACAATTAATTAACATTAACAAATCTAAAACATGTTTAAGATAGCCATAAGTGCGGAAACTGCGATAATAACCAGGGAAACCATCCCGCCCAAACGGGGGTGTCACAAGTCATGAGCTACTACAAAGTTTTCTATAAGTCTACAAAGTATAAAGTCTAATATAATAGTCTGAATAAAACATCAATGATAGAGGATAAGGGAGACAAGGGGCTGCGAACGTCAACAACTACCTCGTAACTCCAAATCGCTGCCTGGTCTAGAAGGAATCAGTGCTCAGGTGCGGACTATGCTATGCCTGAATCTGCACACATGGTGTAGGGAGTAATGTGAGTACTCTGACCCAGTGAGTAATAATGATATATAATAACTGAAAGCATGAAAACAACATAAAGGCACAAAGCAATTCTATACCAGGCAGTAAATCACTTAAAGTAGTAAAAACGTGAAGATTCAATGAAATCTCCATTTAGAAACAGGTAAATAAGGTAAAACAACACGTAAATAGTAAGTAGTAATCTGCCCTCGGGCCTAGTATCAATCACTCAGAACAGCATCAGCCCCTCGGGCTCAGTATCAATCGCTCAGAACAGTATCAGCCCCTCGGGCTCAATATCAATCGCTTAGAATAGTATCAGTCACTCAACATAGTATCAGCCCCTCGTGCTCACTCTCAGATCATATGGGTACCCGCACTCACTGTGGGTGTGCAGACTCCGGAGGGGCCCCTACGACCCAAGTGCTATATCAAGCCACCTCGTGGCATAATCAATCGGCACTCGGCCTCCCATCACTCAAGCCACCTCATAGCATATGAAGCATCTCATATCACTCGGCATATCCTCACATATGGCCCCCGGCCTCACTCAGTCCAGATATCATCACAAGCTCCTCAGGCATCAGTAAAACAGTAGTGTTCAGCCCAAACACTACTCTGTGCCAATCAATCATTCCAGAACATGCTTAACATGTAGCATAGTTGTGGAGATAATTCAACCTCGTTCGACAAGGTTGTGCAGTAGTTTGATAGTTTTCAGTTTCCCAGCTGGAACGACTATTCCAAGTTGCAAAACAACCTAAAGATTCTTCTTTCTCTTATGGACAGAGTAATCATCGAACAAAGTCAGCTGTGTGATGAATTCAACAAGTTGATAATTGATCTTTTTGGATTCAGTGGTCTTTTGCCCGACTACCCTATAGTTATCTCCGATAGTGATAATAATGAGATATTTAGAGAAATTGAGGAGTACTGTGATGATGATGATGGTGGTGATGATTGTTAGTGTTTGTAATCCTTTTTTTATGTTCCAATGCTATGCTTTTTGTTTACTTCAGCCCATAGAGCTGAAGTTTTTAGGTTAATATTGTAAAATTTCAGCCAAAAGAGCTGAAGTTTTGTTTGTAATATGTGTGTTGTTCTGACCTCTTTTTATATCAATGTAATTATCACCCTCTTTGTTGATATTTGCTTTATACTTCTTAGTTTCTTAGAGATGCTACAGCTTTTATTTGTACATGTGTTTCTTTTTGTGTGTTGTACGCATATGTGTGTGTGTGTGAGTGTTTGTATGTGTGTGTGTTTGTTTAACGATATGTATTTCATATACTATAACCTGAAGTTCTTTCTCCCAGAAGTCATTGCGTACTTTTTTAATATGCAACAAAACTTGTAAGCCTGCGCAACAAAAATGAGTGATTTGTACTTTAACAGTATATAAAATTGTCCAAGACCTTATTTTTTTTATTCTTAAGAAAAAATCACATTTCAATTATGTAATATATTAAAGAAAGTCTAAATTCAGACCAAGAATTATTGAAGCTTGGAGTATTTTTCAGTGTGTTTCTTAGAATATGGATGAGGTGCTGGAGAAGACAAGCAAGTTGTATTGTTATGCCCAACTTGTTTACATCGACTGCATTTGGTAGACTTGAATGGTACTAATGATTCAGTCGCAGGTATATGCCTCTTCTTTTGTCTTCTTCCTTATAAAATCTCTACATCTGGAGGTTTTGAGATATTAGATTGTACATTTTTGTGGTATTTCCCATGATTTTTGATCTCTCACGGTATTCACATGTCCTTCATATGTTTTCAACCATGTTTCCCTTGAATACCAATTTGAGCAGTAATCAAATTTATACAAATATTTCTTATTAATAGTAGCAACTGCATGTGGACATGGCAATTCATCAAGTTGGAATTCCAGTCAGTCACAAGTTCTCTTCTTTAAGTCCACAATGAAATCAATTCCTTCACTATTTATTCTAAACAACATTGAGTCAAGGTTGAACACCTAAAAAGGAATAAAAATTAAGACAAGCTATATTAGTGTATTTTTGCTTCAAAAAGAAAAAGTATGAAATTTTTTAAATGTAAGCAGTAAATCAGTGCAACAGATATAAAAAGCTGAAGTTAATAAATATACTCACATACATTTTGCAAGCCAAGTCCATCTTCTTAGTCATCTCTTCTTCTACCCATATTGATACTCTGCGAAAAGTTTCATTTGCCTTTTTTCTCCGTTCGTAAAACCACTCTCCCAACTTTTCTTGGATGAAATCTAAGATTCTTAAAATTGGCATTTCTCTCCCTTTTAGTAAAACGAAATTCATTGATTCTACCATGTTTGTTGTTAGCATATCATAACTTCGCCGTGGGAACCACGATCGAGCCCATCTCTCAGAAGGCTCTTCCATTATGTAATTGTATGTTTTCTTGTCAATACTTCTGAGTTGGGATATTAACTGATTAAAATCTTCACGTTTGTATAACCTTGCAGCACTTTGAAAAAGATTTATTATCGTGGCCTTTGCACGTCTTTGCTTTAAATTTTTCTCAAAGTGATAGAGGCATATACCATGGTGAGCTTCAGGTAAAACTTTTCTAATACCATTTGCGATGGATTAGTTTCTATCTAACAATAAAACCAGTTCATAACGGACTTGAATTGCTTTTCTCATTTCCCCGAAGAACCAAATGTATGCCTCATTGTTTTCTAAATCTGCTATACCAAAACATAGAAGAAATATTTGATTGTTTGCATCCTTTGATACAACAAAAAATAGAACACCACGATATTTTGACTTTAAAAATGTTGCATCTACTGCAATAACGGGTCTACAGTAGGACCAACCAGCTACTGATGCCGCAGGAGCAAAGAACATGTAAGTAAATCTGTACATTGAAACACAAAAAACAAATCATAAGGTGTGAAGTTTTTTAAATAGTAACATTTGAAACTTCAGGCTGATGGTTAGTTTTGTTTTGCTTACCTATTCTGTGCATCTCTTTTTATGCTTGTATACGTTCCTGGGTTTTTGGCCACCATCATGTGTAGGTATGACGGAAGAATCCGGTAGTTCTCTTCAGGTGTTGCCCTTATGCAAGAAATAACTTTTTGAATGGCACGCCATGCCTTGTGATAACCAATGCCAATTCCAAATTTCTTTTTTATTTTATTTTCTGCAAATGCTGGTGTAACCTCTTTCTTTTTGTCTCAAACATGTTCTACAATTGTTCACTTATAAATTTGATATAGCATACTTCTGATATGATTTTCTTGCATTAACCGAACATTCATGGATGTTATGATATTTTATCACATTGAATAGTGTGGAATTTTTTATTCAGGTAGCACGTACATTTCAACCACATTTGTCCACGATGCATTTCAGCTTGTATCTCTTGGAACATGATCTAATAGTAGTGAATTCAACTTTTTGATTTATCTCCAAGCTGTACAAAAATTTAGTCATGTTTTGTTTGTTCTCAAAGTTGGATCCAACTCTTACTTCCTCAGGCAACGCATCGTGCCTAAGTATTTTACATGGTGGAGATTCTTTCAACTTTCTCCTCAGTCTTTTTCTTGATTTTTGAGGAGCACAAGAACTTTCAGCAATTTCTTCAATTCTATCTGATGTTATCGGTATAAGCTCCATGTTTACTTCATCTTCATTGTTGCTTATCAATGCAGAAGGTAACAAAAAGCTTTGTTGGATTGTGTGTTGGTTGTCAATTTGCATTATTAGCTGTCCTTCTTCTTCTTGGTCATCGACAAACTGGTATGAATTTATTAGAGGAGGGGGTAATTATTGTAGCACTATGCATTCTGAAGTAGTTGTAATGTTAGAAGGTTGTTGCCCGTTGTCCACTTCCATTATTGGCTTTCGTACTTCATGTTGATAGTCAGCAAAAGGTTCTGAATCTATCGCACATGCAAGAGATTGGTTGAATGCTACAGATTCTGAAGGTTGTATTTTTTCAATGATGAAATGGCAATTCATGTAGGCTGAATCAGTTGTAAGCAAATGTATACACGCACTGAGTTCTTCATCTGAAGTTACAAGCATTTCTTTGCTTGTCTTTAGTTGGATATCAAACCATACTTTTAATGCATATCTGGTTGAATCAATATTTGCAACTTCACTAATTTTCTTCAAGAAAGTATTGAATGACTGAAACAATATCTGTAATGATAGCATCTGAAGCAATGGAATCTGTCCTGCCTGGAAGAGCATAAAAACGAGCCTGACCACCGCCTGATCGACCTCCACCTCTGGGGCAACCCCTGGCTGCCTGACCATCACCCTTAGTTGGCCGGGCGGGTGCTGAAGAAACTTGACCAGAAGACGAGGCTGACCACCTCTACATAGATGAGCTAGCAGCATGACGAGGACACTGCCTCCACACATGCCCAAACTCTCCACACTCAAAACAACTCCCAGGTGCCGGAGAATAGGACTGAAGGGAACCCCTCGCACCAGAGTGACTAGCTGACGTACTCGGCCTAGAAGAACCCTGAACAGACGGGGCACGAGATGAACTCTATGCTGGAAGAAAGCTGAGTGAAGGATGACCCTACTGAGAACCATGATAACCACGACCTGAAGATGCCCCACGATACTCGGGACGGGATGACTGAGCGGGCCTGAAAGAACGACCCCTACCATGCAGGAACTGGCCCCTCGAAGGAGCGCCACTATAACTGCCAAAACCTCGAGGCCTCTTGGCCTCCCTCTCCTCTCGATCCTGACGGTGAACTGCCTCACTCTCTTGAGCTATATCATCCACCTCCTCGAATGTAGCACCCAATACTCTCTCTCTAGTTATGAAAAGAAGGAGATGGTAGTCAAGGCCAGGCCATCAACAAATCTCCTGATCCGCTCACGATCTGTCGGAACCATCCAAACGGCATGACGAGCCAACTCTGAAAACCTCATCTCATACTTAGACACAGTCATATCTCCCTGCCGTAGCCACTAAAACTGCCTGCACAGGTCCTTTTCGCGGGACTGCAGTACGTACTTTTCAAAGAAGAGAGTGGAGAACTCCTTCCAAGTCAAAAGCGCTGCACCAGCAGTCATACGCCTCTCATACGCCTCCCACCAAATGAAGGTAGCCCCAGTAAACTGAAAAGTGGTAAATGCCACACCACTAGACTCAAGAATCCCTGCTGTACGGAGCATCCGCTGACACCTGTCAAGAAAACCCTGGGCATCTTCGCCCTCAGAACCACTGAATGTCGGAGGCTGGAGTCTACCAAACCTCTCAAGGCGACGCTGCTCATCCTCAGGCATAGCTGGAACCTTGAACTCCTGCTGGAGGTGCCTCTGGAGTTTGTAATCCTTGCACTACCTACTCAGGTGTGCGAGCAGCAGGGGTCTGATTGCCTCCCCCGACCTGCGAGTAGCTGCTGCTGTGGTGGCCGAAACTACCTGAGCCAAGCCAGCGTAAATTGTCAAAATCTACGCCAAGGCCTCCTGAAGACCCGGAATCACAATGGGCACAGCTGGTGCCTGAACTGGTGCTGCTGGAGCCTGATCCTGAGCTAGGGAAACTGGTGGATCAACAGGAACTGCCCCTACTGCCCTGCCTTTGCCATGACCACGACTGCGTCCACAGCCTCTGGTGGCCTCAGTGGGTGGTATTGGTGGTCGTCCACCTCGTCCGCTAGCGTGAGTCCTCACCATCTGTGAGAGAATAGAATAAAGAGAAGTTTAGTACTCGTATCAATAAGTTCGCACGACAAGAATTTCAAGAATATGAAGTTTTCCTAAAGGTTCTGCACCCTCTTGAGCATAAGTACAGACGTCTCCGTACCGATCCACGAGACTCTACTAAACCAGCTCATGACTCGTGAGACCTAGTAACCTAGGCTCTGATACCAACTTGTCACTACCCAAATTCCCGAACCCGGCCGTGATGGCGCCTCTGTAAAGACAAGGTCATCCAGAACCACGCAAATGCCACTTTTTAAACAATTAATTAACATTAACAAATCTAAAACATGTTTAAGATAGCCATAAGTGCGGAAACTGCGATAATAACTAGGGAAACCATCCCGCCCAAACGGGGGTGTCACAAGTCATGAGCTACTACAAAGTTTTCTATAAGTCTACAAAGTATGAAGTCTAATATAATAGTCTGAATAAAACATAAATGATAGAGGATAAGGGAGACAAGGGGCTGCGAACGTCAACAGCTACCTCGTAACTCCAAATCGCTGCCTGGTCTAGAAGGATCAGTGCTCAGGTGCGGACTATGCTATGCCTGAATCTGCACACATGGTGCAGGGAGTAATGTGAGTACTCTGACCCAGTGAGTAATAATGATATATAATAACTAAAAGCATGAAAACAACATAAAGGCACAAAGCAATTCTATACCAGGCAGTAAATCACTTAAAGTAGTAAAAACGTGAAGATTCAATGAAATCTCCGTTTAGAAACAGGTAAATAAGGTAAAACAACATGTAAATAGTAAGTAGTAATCTGCCCTCGGTCCTAGTATCAATCGCTCAGAACAGCATCAGCCCCTCGGGCTCAGTATCAATTGTCACACCTCTTTTTTACGGCGCTTACATACTCCGGCGAAGGGATATAAATATAAGCATAAAGAGTTTTTCCAATTAAAGGACGGTCGGAACGGGATTGGTTATTTAAAAATTTCAGAGTCGCCACTTGAGAAT
>MU715798.1:21397-59776 GCA_026770625.1 Nicotiana glauca | reverse complement strand
CGAAGATTTTAAGGCTGTGTGGGCTAACCAGTCAAAAATCTCAAAAATGACCAAGGGTGGCTGTTTATGCAAAGTCAGCCCTCCGGCGTCCCTTTCGGGAACATTCGATTATTTTTGATAAAACGGCATTACCCGACTTATATGATGATTTTTTTTTCTTGTTTTTCGAAATAAAACCCGATATTGCAAACACGGCCTTCCAGCGCCTCGGGGACGAAGATTTTAAGGCTGTGTGGGTCAACCGGCCAAAATCTAAAAATGACCCAAGGTGGCCGTTTATGAAAAGTCAGCCTTCCGGCGTCCCTTTCGGGAACATTCGGCTATTTCTGGCAAAACAGCATCACCGGCTTATTTATGACTATTTTTCTTGTTTTTTCAAAAATAGAAAACCCGATATTACAAACACGACCTTTCAGCGCTTCGAGGACGAAGATTTTAAGGTTGTGTGGGTCAACCGACCAAAAATCTACAAAATGACCCAAGGGTGGCCGTTTATGCAAAGTCAGCCTTCCGGCGTCCCTTTCGGGAACATTCGTCTATTTTCGGCAAAACGACATCACCCGACTTATTCATGATTCTCTTTTTTTTTTGAATTAAATAAAGGACCCGGCATTGCAAACACGGCCTTTCAGCACCTCGGGGACGAAGATTTTAAGGCTGTGAGGGTCAAAAATCAAAACCTGACCCAAAGCGGTCATTCATGCAAAGTTAGCCTTCCAACATCCCTTTCGGGAACATTCGGCTATATTTGATAAGGACGGCATCACCTGACTTATTTATAACAAAAAATTAAAATTTCGACATTTATATATATATATATATTTTAGCTATTTTAGCAAAGGGGAGGTTGGACCCGATGAGGGTTGCCTACGTATCTCACATCTGGTGAGAATCAAACCACCGTAGTTCTGCCAATGGGATACGAGCGATAACAACTAATTTAGAGAAACATATGTTTCATCCATTTGCAATATATATATATATATATATATATATATATATATATATATATATATATATATATATATATATATTGCAAATGGATGAAACATATGTTTCTCTAAATTAGTTGTTATCGCTCGTATCCCATTGGCAGAACTACGGTGGTTTGATTCTCACCAGATGTGAGATACGTAGGCAACCCTCATCGGGTCCAACCTCCCCTTTGCTAAAATAGCTAAAATATATATATATATATAAATGTCGAAATTTTAATTTTTTGTTATAAATAAGTCAGGTGATGCCGTCCTTATCAAATATAGCCGAATGTTCCCGAAAGGGATGTTGGAAGGCTAACTTTGCATGAATGACCGCTTTGGGTCAGGTTTTGATTTTTGACCCTCACAGCCTTAAAATCTTCGTCCCCGAGGTGCTGAAAGGCCGTGTTTGCAATGCCGGGTCCTTTATTTAATTCAAAAAAAAAAGAGAATCATGAATAAGTCGGGTGATGTCGTTTTGCCGAAAATAGACGAATGTTCCCGAAAGGGACGCCGGAAGGCTGACTTTGCATAAACGGCCACCCTTGGGTCATTTTGTAGATTTTTGGTCGGTTGACCCACACAACCTTAAAATCTTCGTCCTCGAAGCGCTGAAAGGTCGTGTTTGTAATATCGGGTTTTCTATTTTTGAAAAAACAAGAAAAATAGTCATAAATAAGCCGGTGATGCTGTTTTGCCAGAAATAGCCGAATGTTCCCGAAAGGGACGCCGGAAGGCTGACTTTTCATAAACGGCCACCTTGGGTCATTTTTAGATTTTGGCCGGTTGACCCACACAGCCTTAAAATCTTCGTCCCCGAGGCGCTGGAAGGCCGTGTTTGCAATATCGGGTTTTATTTCGAAAAACAAGAAAAAAAAATCATCATATAAGTCGGGTAATGCCGTTTTATCAAAAATAATCGAATGTTCCCGAAAGGGACGCCGGAGGGCTGACTTTGCATAAACAGCCACCCTTGGTCATTTTTGAGATTTTTGACTGGTTAGCCCACACAGCCTTAAAATCTTCGTCCCTGAGGTGCTGAAAGGTCGTGTTTGCAAAACCAGGTCTTTTATTTTAATTTGAAAAACAAGAAGAAAAAAAAGAGTCAGCGGGCAAGTGAATGCCTTTGTGATTTTTGGTCAAAATAAGCCGAGCCAGCTTCGGCAGTGTATTGAACCGTTCTTGCCGAGATAGCCTTAGAGTATCTTTCAGTTGTCGAAAGGCTGTTTTCGTAAAAGAACGGACAATTTTGTAAAATAATCCTTCCCGACCTCAAAATTCCTGTGAAATTGAGAAAGGGACCACGTTTGCAGAAATAGCCATTTGTTTGAAATTGGCAAACAAGGAAGGAATCTGCCAGTCTATTTTTTAATTTGTATTTCTTTTGATTAGATCATGTGGTGTTTGATTTTAGTATGTAGGTTGTCTTTTCGTCAAAGTCTGTTAAGTATGGTCAGCTTTTAAACTTGTGTTATCAAGTTTGTTGTATTATAAAAATGAAAAAAAATGTTTTGTTGTTATGTCCCGTGTATCTGCCCGAACTACGCAAGGTCTGATTCATGCGGGGTCATGATATGTAGGCAATCTCCATAAGATTCGACCACAACCAAAAAAGGCAAAAATGAAATGAAAAAAGAAAAAGTTTTGCTAATAATAAGGACTGACTGAGTCCACAAAAAATGTTGTTAATAATAAGGACTGACTGAGTCCACAAAAAAAAAGTGCAAAGTTTTGATAATAATAAGGACTGACTGAGTCCACGCAAAAAAAAAAGATGTTAACAATAAGGACCGACTGAGTCCATTCTAACATGTTTTGTTTTGAATCATAGAGAAAGTTGAGGTGGTTGGTTGTGGTTCCCAAAATAACTCCTCCCTGCAATGCAAAGGCAAAGGATAATGGCAGAGAGCCTCAGAACTGAGTGGATTGATACCGGTGCCCAAAAGCAGTCAGCTGAACTGGACACTGGCTGGGCTAATGAAGCGACTTATTGAGAACAATGGGATGAAGACAATGTAAAGGTCCTAATATTGTTGATGCATAAGTCAGTGGCTGAGATGTCATGCTTGGTAATTGGGAAGACTCTCCATTTCTTGGTCAACTAGAGTGGAGTTTTTGGTGGCTTATTTTGGTGTCATTTCTGTTGTTCAGATCATTTCAGGGTTGTAATCTAGATATTGTCTTGTAAATCAAACCCTCATATCTTTTGATTTTGTCTAGTTCCGTTTGGTCGTAATATCTCATGTTAGTGTTGTCTAGGTTTGTTCTAAGGGTTGTAACCCCATCTCATTTTGTTTGTTTTGTTGTTCGAGTTGTTGTTTGGTCGGTTAATGAAATATCCTATTTTCTTTTACCTTTAGTTATTTTCTTTTACTTTTCCCTTTCTATAGTTCTTTTTCTGTCAACTCTAGTGGCATGACATGCGCGCATATTTTTGGCCTAATCTTAAAAGTTAATCATGAAGCAATTGGAAGATGATCAACACATTTAAAGGAAATAAGAATGGTTTGAGATTATTGAGAGCCCGAGTCATGTAAAACTGGGGCAAGTAAAAAGAAAACTGTTAAAGACAAGATTGGCCAAATTGACAGGGGTCGTTCATGATAATGAAAATGAGAGTGTTGCCCAACAGTGCTTTAAAGATATGACGAATGTCTAATTGCGTTGTTTGCACTTGGCATGTTTTGAAGATTGGAATGACAGAGGCATTTTATTCTGCTATCCAAACACATTATCCTTCGTTAACCCTTTGAGCCTTATTTGATTTCTTTCATACCCCTCCTTCGGAATCGATAGCAAAGGGTAGAAACACAAACGTGGCAGATAAAGAAAAATAAAAAAAAAGAAAAAAAAGAGAAAACAACAAAAACAACAAAAGAGATAAGGGAAAAAATGATAAGTGAAAATGAAAAGAAAAATTAGAACAACGAGGAATTGGGAACTACGTTTGACCTGATTCCTGAAAGAGGATACGTAGGCGCTTCACGGCTCGGTCATAGTTTTGAAAAAAAAAAGAAAAAAGAAATAAAAAAAAATTCCCAAGCAAGGAACTGGGGAAAAACTTGTGTTTATTATAAATAAGTTTAGTTCTGAAGGTTGTAATTTTAAACCCAAGTTGATTTATTTTGAGACTTTTATACCCTTTTCCTTCTAGCCCTATCCAAAATCCTACATTACGGTCCAAAGAAAGACCTTTTGACCAATCTTCAAAAGAGGCCAAGTCAAGAAAATGAGAGAATCTTATCAGAACATAACACTCTGACCCCCAACAGAAAAGAAATATGAGAGAGTCTTAGCGGTAACACCACAATCCCCAACTGAAAAGAAATAAAATGAGAGAGTCTTATCGGTGAAAACCTTCACGGGCACCATAAGGCGATGAAAGCTGAGAGAAAAACCAAAATGAGAGAGGCTTGATAGTGAAAACCTTCGGGCACTACAAGTCAAATAAGAGTGAGAATCAGATGGGTAATCACCAAACGAAGATCTTGAAAGACGATTGACGACGGAGGATAGGCCATATGTGCATGTCATGACCATTAGAGTCGGTATCCGCATTTGATAGGGTTTTATTTTTTTAGTTTCTCTTGTTAGAGAGTCATTTCTTTCCTTTGTCTATTATTTCTGTTCCTTTTTATCTTTCTCCTTTCATAAAAAAATTTCCCCAGTAGAGTCTGTTTGATCAAAACAAGTGAGAAATGACTTTAAAATCTGCCATCAGCTTTCCAATTATGCAAGACGGGATCTGAGTAGAACATCCAAGTGGTATAAGCCAGGAGGAAATAAGCGCAGAGGCCAGTGTCCAGCAGGATATTCCCCAGCAAGAGGAAATTGACAAAGGGGTGGATCAGTGTCAAGGAGGATACCTCCAGCAAAAAGTGAAGGTCAATGACCTCAAGGCCAAAGCCAATGAGACTCAAAGGTCGGGGAAATGGCCGTTCCCTAGATATGCCACAAAAGCAGGGGGGATATCCCCCGCAGAAAAGGTATTTCCAGTGACAAGGATGAACGAAGAAAATGGTTCATCAGTAAAACATGCAAGATCTTCAAGCAGAGTCACTGTCATAGGAATTTGGGTGGTCAGTATACAAGTGGAAAGCAATGGCGAAAGGCTTATGGATAAAGAGTCGTCAAGGAGGGCGAGGAAGCAAGAAAGGGAAAAACTATCCCCAGCAAATAATAACATCCCCAACAAGTTTTGACTATGAAACGCAGAGCAGGGAAATAGGAGGAGAACCATCCCCAGCAGGAGCATCACAACCAACCACCGCGTTTTAAACTAACAAATTTTCTTTGATTTAAAGTAGGACGGGAAATGTCATTGATGGCGGAAAGGCATGCCACAAGGAAGATTATCAAACTGGTGCAGAAAATTTTTCTTTCATTTGGAAAATTTTCTGGAAGACAGGTAACCACTTGGGGAAGAAGAAAGATAACACCAGTCTTGAGGGAAGTGGGTTTAGAACCGATGTTATCCCCAGCAGTGTTGAAAGAAGGAAAACAAGTTTTAATGAAGGAAGTTGTATCCCCAGCAGACAAAACAAAAGGATGAAACTTGTGTTCAGAAAAAGCAAAGGCCAGTGTCATCCCCAACAGCTTCCAGAAGAATGAAGCACCAATTTTAAAGGAATAAAATTCCCCCAGCAGTGTTATCCTCAACAACGTTATCCTTAGCTGATAACGTTTTTATCCCCAGCAATGTTGAGAGAAAATAAAAGTCGAAGAAAATAGTTTTGAGAAAAAAAAAGAATAAGAAAAGAAAAAGAAGAACAAGGGGAAGAAAGGAGATTCCCCAGCGGCATTAACCCCAGCAGGTAAGTAAATAATTCCCAAGCAGTGTTATCCCCAGCATCCGAGGGAAGAAACACGAGTTTTTAGGGAAGCAGTTCTGACAGAAGGTAGTTCAAGTAGGAAGGAAATGGTTGCAAAGAGGAACAATGGCAACACAGTGCAGATAAGGTAAGTTGTTGAAATCGGGAGCCCGCCCATAGAATGGAGGCGTTACTTTTTGTTAAGTTGTGAAGTCGGGAGCCCGCCCGTAGAACAAAGGCGTTAATTTTTTAAGTTGTTGAAGTCAGGTGCCCGCCTGAAGAACGGAATGGCGTTTTATTTTAAGTTGTTGTTGAAGTCAGGTGCCTGCCTGAAGAACGGAATGGCGTTTTATTTTAAGTTGTTGTTGAAGTCAGGTGCCCGCCTGAAGAACAGAATGGCATTTTATTTTAAGTTATTGTTGAAGTCAGGTGCCCGCCTGAAGAACGGAATGGCATTTTATTTTAAATTATAGTTGAAGTCAGGTGCCCGCATGAAGAACGGAATGACATTTTACTTTAAGTTTTAATTGAAGTTTTAAGTTATTGTTGAAGTCAGGTGCCCGCTTGAAGAATGGAATGGCATTTTATTTTAAGTTGTTGTTGAAGTTAGGTGCCCGCCTGAAGAACAAAATGGCATTTTATTTTAAGTTATTGTTGAAGTCAAGTGCCCGCCTGAAGAACGAAATGACATTTTATTTTAAATTATAGTTGAAGTCAGGTGCCCGCCTGAAGAACGGAATGACGTTTTACTTTAAGTTTTAATTGAAGTTTTAAGTTATTGTTGAAGTCAGGTGCCCGCCTGAAGAACGGAATGATGTTTTACTTTAAGTTGTTGAAGTCAGGTGCTCGCCTGAAGAACGGAATGACGTTTTACCTTAAGTTTTAGTTGAAGTCAGGTGCCCGCCTGAAGAACGGAATGGCGTTGTCTTTTAAGTTTTAATTGTTTTAAATTATAATTGAAGTCAGGTTCCCGCCTGAAGAACGGAATGGCGTTGTCTTTTAAGTTTTAATTGTTTTAAATTATAATTGAAGTCAGATGCCCGCCTGAAGAACGGAATGGCGTTGTCTTTTAAGTTTTAATTGTTTTAAACTATAATTGAGGTCAGGTGCCCCCCTGAAGAACGGAATGGCGTTGTTTTAAGTTTTTGAAGTTTTTTAAGTTGTTGTTGAAGTCAGGTGCCCGCCTGAAGAACGGAATGACGTTGTATTTTAAGTTTTAATTGTTTTAAATATTAATTGAGGTCAGGTGCCCGCCTGAAGAACAAAATGGCATTTTATTTTAAGTTGTTGTTGAAGTCAGGTGCCCGCCTGAATAACAGAATGGCGTTTTATTTTAAGTTATTGTTGAAGTCAGGTGCCCGCCTGAAGAACGGAATGACATTTTATTTTAAATTATAGTTGAAGTCAGGTGCCCGCCTGAAGAACGGAATGGCATTTTACTTTACGTTTTAATTGAAGTTTTAAGTTATTGTTGAATTGAGGTGCCCGCCTGAAGAACGGAATGGCATTTACTTTAAGTTGTTGTTGAAGTTAGGTGCCCGACTGAAGAACGGAATGGCGTTTTACCTTAAGTTTTAGCTGAAGTCAGGTGCCCGCCTGAAGAACGGAATGGCATTGTCTTTTAAGTTTTAATTGTTTTAAATTATAATTGAGGTCAAGTGCCCGTCTGAAAATGGAATGGCATTTTATTTTAAGTTGTTGTTAAAGTCAGGTGCCCGCCTGAAGAACGGAATGGCATTTTATTTTAATTTATTGTTGAAGTCAGGTGCCCGCCTGAAGAACGGAATGACATTTTATTTTAAATTATAGTTGAAGTCAGGTGCCCGCCTGAAGAACAGAATGACGTTTTACTTTAAGTTTTAATTGAAGTTTTAAGTTATTGTTGAAGTCAGGTGCCCACCTGAAGAACGGAATGGCGTTTTACTTTAAGTTGTTGTTAAAGTCAGGTGCCCGCTTGAAGAACGAAATGGCGTTTTACCTTAAGTTTTAGTTGAAGTCAGGTGCCCGCCTGAAGAACGGAATGACGTTGTCTTTTAAACTGCATTTTGAAGTTTTAAATTATAATTGAGGTCAAGTGCCCCCCTGAAGAACGGAAAGGCGTTGTTTAAGTTTTAATTAAAGTTTTAAATTATAATTCAGCAATCAGGCGCCCACCTGGATAATGGAGGCGTTATCATTCTAAGTTGTTGAAGTTAGTAACCCGCCAGGTAGGCAGAAGGTTGCACCAGAAAATCCCCAGCATAAATCCAAATTCAGAGATCAGAAGGAAGGCAATAGTGGCCGGAAGAGGGTAGTCCAGGTTGCGAAGGAAAAACAATTTGAACCTCACAAGAAGGGAAGAAGCAGTCCAAGTTCGGCAATCAGACGCCTACCTGGAGAATAAGATAATTCACTTCAGAACACAATTCAAGTTAGCAACAAAAGAAGCTTGCCTCAAAAATGCGAGTTAACAGTCCGAGATGATCAATAGAAGTTAGTCACAATAAAAAAAAACAAAAAAAAAGAGAGAAAGAAAAATTAATCCAAATGCAGAAGTGGAGAAATGATGTGGTCTGCTCAAGGCATGGCCGGGGTCACAAGAACTGCATATCTACAACTGATCTAGAAAGCCGAAAAAGATGAACTAGTACCTATAACTGGCAAGTATCAATGTTCAGATCAGAGTCCACATGAAGCATCATTCAAGACTCGAGACTAAGCTTCAGAGGACTTATAGATAGGAATCTTTGTAACTAGTAGTTGATAGGCTTAGTTAGTCTTTTTCATTTTGATGTAATAGCAGGACCGCAGACCGGAACCTCAACAGAACGGAACCTCGACCGGCTCTTCACTTCGGTATACTCCATTATCTCACTCACTTCCGAACTACACGTGGCCTGATTCCTTTATAGCCAAGGATATGTAGGCAGCTCAGATACCAGGGATCGGTCACATTCTCTTCCTTTTTCTAGTTCTAGTCCTTCCAAATAAGGGTCGAGTCAAAATACCTGTCTAGTCATTCTTTGTCTGAAAACTCTGTGTGTTTCCAGTCAAAAAGGGGCAGCTGTAGACATGTGATTTTTTACCCTCCCCAAGAATTTTTATATTTTTAGCCTAATATAGCTATTTTAGCTAATTTTGACTCTTTTACTTTATTTTCGTCACAAAAGGAAAAATTACAATATATATATATATATTAGTTTATGTATTTCTAATAAACTTGAAAAATACAAAAAATAGTACCTTATTTTTTATCTTTATATAATTTCGAAAATTACAAAAAAATAGTTTCATTAATATTTTTGTAGTCATTTTAATCTTTAAAAAATAAAAAAATAGTACTTTATATTTTTATCTTTATATAAAAACGAAAATTACAAAAATAAAATAGTTTTATTAATGTTTTGTAGTTATTTTTAAACTTGAAAATACAAAAATAGTTTTGTTTTAGTTGTCAATCTTATTTTGATAGTTATTTTGTTTACGTAGGATTAAAATAACATCGTGTTCTTATTGTCGGTTCCGGACAAAGAATAATATTTGAGTTCAAACTACCCGTTTTTAGGCCTAATTTTTGGACCTAGCCCTTAATAATCCGAGCCCACCACACGTGGGGGGAGACACGTGGGGGACATACACATAACACAAGACTTGACCCCCCACATTTTTTAACACTTCAAAATCTTGAAGACTAAACTACACGGATAGAGGAGAAATACAATACACACACATAATATAAACACAAACACACACACGGATACAAGATAGAAAGGAGGAGCTCACGTTTTTTTGGAAAAAGATTACTATTCAGTCATCTTCTTCCTTCAGCAAATAACCAAGAACTAAACCCTAGCCTCCAACCCCGCCACCTTCACTGCCCAAACGACCACTAACAACCTTCCGTCGTCGTCCCCAACGTCCAACCTCCTCATCATGCCAAAGAACCAGCTGTCTCCACCCAACACCACTGAACGACCCCCCTCACCATCGCCATCTCCGACGAGTAGCCATTTCCGTCGACTACCATACGAACCATCGAACACCATAGCCAAACGATCCTCAACCAGTAATGAACCTGCCCTTCGCTAACCATCGTCCAAACGACCAGCTCGTCTTTACCATCTCCACAACCTGTCACGACCAAACGATCCCTGAAACCATCACGTCGCTCCAGCCCCTCCACTGCCGTTAACCTCCACGACCACCTGAAGCTACTACTTCTCCCTCACGTTGTCAACCACCCAAACAGCCCTCCCGTCGTCCAGTCCAACCCCAACTCACTATTTTCTGTCCAAACAGTCCTCACAAACACGCACGGAAATGAGGGTAGGTGAGAGGTCCGTTCGAGGTCGTAGTCGCATCTCTTCTTTACTGGTTTTTCGGTCCAGCTTGGTTTTCGATCTTGCTTCAAACAGGTGTATACATGTTCCTAACTCGTAGTACTTGTTTAAATGGAATGAAAATTTGAATTCAAATTTTGTTGGTTTGAATCCGTATTCTGTTTGTTTGGCGGCGGGATGACATCCCTTTGTCTCTTGAAATTAAAATCTGTTTGGTTCTTTATGTGATGATAACTTGTTTATAAAATCACTTGATTATGATAATCCACATGTATGTGAATTGATAAGTATTTAAAGAAGGGTCTGTAGAGTTAAACTTTAGAAATTAATAGGATGATGATTTGATAAGGAACTAAGGTTGTACAAAATCTTTTAATGGTTTCTCCTAATATTTTGGTTCATCTAGTTTGGTATTCTGTTACTATGCTTACTAATACATGCCTTCAGTTGTGAAGTTTATGTCAATAAATGTGTGATATTACTGTTTGTTGAGTTTCTTAATGGATTGTTGTCTTGATAAATTAGAAAAGTGCCCTCATGTGCTTAGGTTATTCTCTTTTTTTTAGAAGTTAAATGTAAATGTTAGTTTGAAGTTTGTTACGTAATTTGCTGAGTTGATCTAATTAGATTAAGAAAATTTGAGTCAAGGAATTGGACTGCATTTACTGTAGAAGTATTTGTGTAATAATCTACACATTTAGATTATAATACGTTTGTTTTCTTTTCTAGTTGATTTGTTTAAAAGAAAAAAAAATAAAAGTAGAAAATCGTAGTCACTTTAGGATCGTCCTTTTAAAATAAATGAGACGAGCCTCGTCAAAACGCACAAACTGCGGGGCCCTCATAAATGTATATATTAAAAATACTTAGACTTCGGGATGAGCCGTTTAGTGAATTTCATGACCTTCCCCAAAATAATAACGCGTTAGTCTCTTTAGGCGCGTATTAATAATTTCACTTTCTTAAACTCGGGTGCACATTTATGTGACCCAAATTCAAATCTCAACAGAGTCGAAATGTGTCGATAATCACGGGTACATTGATTGTGACGTGGTTCGAGATGCGTTTCCATGACGTTGTAATTCTTTTAAAAATAATGAATGAGACGAGCCTCGACAAATAAAAATACATAAGCCGCGGGGCCCTCTATATGTGTTTGTAAAATTACTTAAATTTCGGGATGAGCCGTTTAACAAAACTTTACGTCCTTACCCAAAATAATGATACGCTAGTCGCTTTAGGCGCGCCTTTAATAATTTACTTTCTTAAACATGGGTGCACATTTATGTGACCCCAAATCCAAATCTCAACGGAGTTGAAATGTGTCGATAACCACGGGTACATTGATGTGACATGGTTCGAGACACGTTTTCACAATGTTGCAATTCTTTGTTAAAATAATAATAATAATATTAAAAGCGGATAAAGGTTAAAATATGCACATAAGTTAAATCATGTTATAAATCAGATAAATAAGCCAAATATGACAGTTGAGCGACCGTGCTTGAACCACGGAACTCGGGAATGCCTAACACCTTCTCCCGGGTTAACAGAATTCCTTATCCGGATTTCTGGTTCGCGGACTGTTAAATAGAGTCAATATTTTCCTCGATTTGGGATTCAACCGGTGAATTGGGACACCATAAATCTCCCAAGTGGCGAATCTGATTCTTAATAATAAATCCCATTTCGATTGTCCTTTAATTGGAAAAACTCCCTTTACCACTCCCTTCGCGGGATACGGTAGCGCCAAAAGGAGGTGTGACAGGGGTCACTAATGAATACGAAAAGATTTGAGTTCAGCTTGTTGGGATGATAATATCGAGGTTCGGCTTGGAATCTGCTGTGGTATTAGTCAAAAGGGAAGTGGCTTCATGAATGGTTGATCTGAGAAATGGTGATGATTTATTGCGTGTTCCTTTATCATTGGCAGTATGTGAAAATGTTGAATAAGACCTTAGTTAATAAGAGGTTTTCTACCGGTATTCGGGTGTTGTGTGTAGTTACTATGAATAGAAGTTATTGTTTCAGGTGTTCGGGTTATGTAGTATATCATGTGATTGCACCTGAGGTTGCAGGTATGGGCTATTACATATGGTTCGGGCTTATTCTGATGTATAGATGTGAGGTTCTGATCTTGTGTATGATTTCGGAAAGTGCAATGTGGTTCTATAGCCTATGGGCTAGATTGGATGGTGAAATCTCAGTTACAATGTGTTATCGGACCTATATGAGATAGGGTGATATGGGATCACACCCGGGTATATACATGGTAAGGTTATTCAGCAGTTGGTTGGCTTTTAGAACAGCTCTAGGTACGTTTGAGGACGAACGTGTGTTTAAGTGAGGGGAGGATGTAATGACCCGACCGGTCGTTTTGAGCTTTTTTGCCTTGATAGCTAGTTCTTGGGCATGACTTGCCCCGTGTTATGTATTATGAATAATGTAGATCATTGGTTTTGGTTTTCGAAAAATTTGGAATGAATTTGAAAGAACAGTTTCAGTTAAAAGCTTGGAATTTGAAATGTTTGACCATGAGTTGACTTATTTGTATACGATCTCAGATCGGAGTTTTTATGATTTGGTTAGCTTCGCGGGGTGATTTATGACTTAGGAGCGTGATCGGAATTTGTTTTGGAAGTCCGATGTAGAACTAGGATTGAATTGGCGAAGTTAGTATTTTGGCGATTTCTGGTTGATAGGTGAGATTTTGATCCGGGAGCCGGAATGGAATTTAGAGAGTTGTTGTAGCTTTGTTATGAGATTTGTGATGTGTGTGCAAAATTTCAGGTAATTCGGAAGTCGTTTGGTTGGGTTTTTGATCGAATGTGTGTTTCGGAAGTTTTAGAAGAACTTAGGCTTGAATTCAATGTAAATTGATGGTTTTTGGTATTGTTTGACGTGTTTTGATGATTGGAACAAGATCGAATGAGGTTTTAGGACGTGTTGGTGCTTTTGGTTGAGGTCCCGGGGGCCTCAGGTGAGTTTCGGATGGTCTATCGGGTTATATTCTATGTTGAAAAGTTGCAGAAAATTTGTCCCAGCAGTTGCAGCAATTTATCTCTTTGCATTCGCATTAGTGTTCTCGCATTCACGAAGAGTAGGCGGAGTGGGTGTGAAATTTGCCTTCGCGTTCGCAAAAAGGTGTGATCTCAGTGCATCGCATTCGCGGGTTCTTATACGCGTTCGCATAGAAGGATTCGAGTCAGTGGATTCGAAGTGGAATTGTGCTACGCGGTCGCAGGTGTTCTATCGCGTTCGCGTAGGAGAGGAAAGCTGAAGTAACGCGTTCGCGAGGTGATCTCGCGTTCGCATAGAGTTAATATTGGGAAATTAAATGTTGCGCTTCGCGTTCGCGAGGCAGTAACCGCGAACGCGATGAAGGATCTACAGGACCTGGGCAGAATGTTTTAAAACATTTCATCCGCGATTTTGGGGCTCATTCACTTCATTGTTGATCTTTTTGAGAGCTTTTTGAAGGAAATTGAAGAGAGATTCAAGGAGAATCGATTGGAGGTAAGTTTTTGAACTTAAAACTCGTTCTTATTGTGAAATTCACCTATAAATTCGTGGAAATTAAGCCAAAAATTGAAGAACTAGGGCTTGGAATTTTGAAACTTAATTTAGGGATTTGAAGGACCATTTGAGGTCGGATTTGAGAACTTTTGGTATGTACGAACTCGTGAGGATATAAGGAATCTGTTGCTGTTAAATTTTTTGATTTTCGAGAAGTGGGCCTAGGGCTCGAGTTTTGCAAATTTCGTGATTTTTTATGTTTTTCGATTCTTTTTGATTGGGTTATGTTCCCTTAGTCTATTATGATGTATTCGCTCTGATTTTGGATAGATTCGACGCGAGTGGAGGCCGATTTGAGGGACAAAGGCGTCGCGAGCTAGAGATTTCACCGGTTCGAGGTGAGTAATGATTGTAAATGATATCCTGAGGGTTTGAAACCCCGGATTGCACACCGTTGTGCTATATTGAGATGACTTGCACGTTGGATAGCGAGCGTGGGGTAGCGCACCGTTGGGGATTGTGACTTGGTCCATCCCGATTGATGATTTTATCGCGTATTTGACTGGAACATATTTGTTACTATCATGATTAGGGCTGATCGCCATATTTGGGCTTGTGCCAATTATTTGAACCCCTTCGGGGATTTTTATCACTCTTTCCTCACTATTTGATATACTATTGAACTTAGTCCTGTTGATTACACTGTTTTACAACTCAGCCGTTTTAATTGAACTTTGAGACTTAAATGATATTTTCACTGTTGTTTGGGATGATCACTACTATTTTATTGATGCCCGAGGGGCTTATGATGTTTTTTGGACTGAGTGAGGTCGAGGGTCATATGTGAGGATATGCTGAGTGATGTGAGGAGGCTTCCAGGCCTCAAATGTATTGTGAGGAGGCTTTCAGGCCTCGATTGTTATGTGAGGAGGCTTTCAGGCCTCTAGTGTGATGTAAGAAGGCCTTCAGGCCTTGTTTATATGCCACGAAGTGGCTTGATATTGCGCTTGGGCTATAGGGGCCCCTCCCGGAGTCTGTACACCCTCAGTGAGCGCGGGTACCTATGTGATATGATACTGAGCCTGAGGGGCTGATACTGTTTTGAGTGACTGATACTGAGCCCGAGGGGCTGATACTGTTCTGAGCGATTGATGTTGAGCCTGAGGGGCTGGTATTGTTTTGAGATGTTGTTCGAGGGGCGGATTTTTCTGTGCTTATCAACACTAACTATTTTGAAATCATTTTGTAACTATTGAAAGGATCATTTTAAAAAGAGATTTAAATTGAGCCAAGATATTTCTAAAGATTTCACAGTTTTCACTGTTTTTCTCAGAGAATTGTACCCGGCTTCTATACAGCCTGTTGGTTGCTTTACGTGATTTCTTACTGCTCAGCTGTTATTTACCTTTATTACTCACTGAGTTGGAGTACTCACTTTACTCCCTACACCTCGCGTGCACTTGCAGGTATTTATTCACCCGGTAGCGGGTATTGGCTGTGTGGAGGCAGAGTTGTGGAGGTTTAGCGAGGTGACTGCCAGCGTTCGTAGCACCACTGTCTTTCTATGTTATTCATTATTTCCGTTAAGTGTATTTCTAGACTTATAAAGTGGAAATCGTATTCTTATAGTTGCTCGTGACTTGTGACACCCCGATTATGGCTGTGTTGAGTTGTAATTTCGTTAATTAATATCATTAAGTTATATTTTTGTTGTTCATTTATGCTTAACTATTTTGAAAGAGACGAGTTGGGTTAGTTGGCTGGCCTTGTCTTCACGAGAGGCCACATCATGACTAGTGCGGGGTTTGGGTCGTGACACCAAATCACATCCTCATACCTTCCATACTCTTTTATCTTCCTTTACTCCTTTCAACATATAGGGTTCAATATGTTCAACACAAGGCAAGTTCAATTTCTCTACTATATAAGTGCTAATTAAGTTATAGCCAAATGCTTTGTCAATTCTAAGGGTATAACTTAAGACATCAGACATCACTTTAGCTCATGTTTGAAAAATAACTTTACCATTGTCTTCCTTCCATTTGATATACTATAAGTGTAATGACCCGAACAGTCATTTTGAGCCCTAGCACGTCGTTCAGCAGTCTGAGGCCATTAGCAACTTCATTTCAGGTATTGTGACTTGTTCGCAGGGTCAGAATTTAAATTCAGGAAGATCGAAGTTAAATTTAAATGAAAATTCTCATTTGAGAAGCTTAAAGTTGAAAGAATGAACTAGGATTGGATTTTTGAGTAAACGGCCTCAGAATCAGGATTTGAAGGTTCCAACAGGTTTATATGATGATTTGGACTTGGGCGTATGCCCGGTTCAGATTTTGGATAACCCGGGAGCGTTTTGGCACCTATTGAGGAAGTTAGTATTTTAGAAGAAATTTCATAAGTTTGGCTCTTGTTTGAAAAATAACTTTACCATTGTCTTCCTTCCATTCGATATACTGTAAGTGTAACGACCCGACCAGTCATTTTGAGCCCTAGCGCATCGTTCAGCAGTCTGAGGCCATGAGAAGCTTCATTTCAGGTATTGTGACTCGTTCGCAGGGTCGGAATTTAAATTCAGGAAGATCAGAGTTAAATTTAAATGAAAATTCTCATTTGAGAAGCTTAAAGTTGAAAGAATGAACTAGGATTGGATTTTTTAGTAAATGACCTCAAAATTAGGATCTGAAGGTTCCAACAGGTTCGTATGATGATTTCGGACTTGGGCGTATGCCCGGTTTGGATTTTGGATAACCCGGGAGCATTTTGGTGCCTATAGAAGAAGTTAGCATTTTAGAAGAAATTTCATAAGTTTGGCTTGAGGAGCATTTCAGTGTAATCGACGTTCGTTTGGGATTCCGAGTCCGGGAATAGCTCCGTATGGTGATTCTGGAGTTGGGAGCACGATCGGAAGTGAATTCGGAGGTCCGTAGGTCATTTTGAAGCCATTTGGCTAAAGATAGAAATTTGAAGATTTTTGAGAAGTTTGACCGGAGGTTGACTTTTTGATATCGGGGTCAAAATAAGATTTCGGAAGTTGGAGTAGGTCCGTAATGTCAAATATGACTTGTGTGCAAAATTTGAGGTCAATCGGACGTGATTTGATAGGTTTAAACATCGAAAATAGAAGTTGGAAAGTTCAAAGTTCATAAAGCTTGAATCGGGGTGTAATTCATGGTTTTAGCGCTGTTTGATATGATGTGAGTCCTCGAGCAAGTCCGTAATATGTTTTGGGACTGGTTGGTATGATTGGTTGGGTCCCGGGGGCCTCGGATGGATTCCGGGTGGTTAACGGATCGAAAGTTGGAATTTAAGAAGAACTGAAGTAGCTGGTATCTAGTATTTCCGCATCTGTGGAAATGGGACCGCAGAAGCGGCCCCACAGAAGCGGTTGAGGGAGCCGCAGAAGCAGAATTGTGCGAAGGTTCGTGGACCACAGATGCGGTCAAGGTTCCGCAGAAGTGGGACCGCATCTGCGGAAAGGGGTATCGCAGAAGCGGAAAAGGGGAGCTGAGCCCAGGACCGCAGAAGCGGCTTTTGACCGCAAAAGCGGAACCGCTTAAGCGAGAAGAATTCTGCAGGAGCGGAAATAGCTGGGGCAGAAACATTATTTTAAAGTCGGATTTTGGCCATTTCTCTCACATTTTTCATGGCTTGGGCGATTCTTGGAAGGGTTCAAGAGAGGATATTCATCAACAATATTAAGGTAAGTTATTCCTACCTATTATGAGTTAAATTCATTGATTATGTATGGATTTTAGTATGAAAATGGGTAGAAAATTGAGGGTTAGAAGAAGACCTAGAAAATTAATGTTCTTGGATTTTGACCATGATTTTGAGTATGGAATTAAGAGAAAATCATATGTTTGAGTTCGTGAGTTCATGGGTAAACTTTATCTTCGAGAAAATTTCGGAATCCGGGCACGTGGGCCTAAGGGCATTTTTGTAAACTTTTCGTTCGGGGTTAGGAATTGTTATAAATTGGGTTTTAAAGTATAATTGAGTATATATTAATGGATTTATATGATCGTTGGCTAGTTTTGGAGCATTATGCGTTGGTGCAAGTCTCCGAAAAATTGTAGAATGCCGGTTGCGGATCTTCAGAGCGAGGTGAGTCTCCTTTATAATCTTGTGAGGGGGAATTTACCCCATATGTGAAATAATTGATTATGTGCTCCTATATGTGGGAGCTACATATTCACGAGGTGACGATAGTCCGTGCGTAGATACTATTATGCTATTGTCCGGATAATTAGGACCCATCAGCATGTTGTACTTTGATTAATTATGAACCCATTGATGACTTGAATAATTTAAATCACCTTTGATTAGTAAACAAATTTAAAAAGAGATTAAACATCGTTTACTAAATGGTTAAACAGAGAATTGGTTTTATTTGGATAATTATTCCTCGATAAAATTCTAATTGGCTATTTGAGCATGTATATTATGTGTACCTGCGTCGCATGGAGGATTCGCGAGCAGGGTGATTGTGTATCTTATGTGTACCTGTGTCGCATGGATGATTCGCGAGCAGGGTGATTGTTTATTTTATGTTGACCGCGTCGCATGGATGATTCGCGAGCGGGGTAATAGATGCATCTATGGTTCGCGCCGTTCGACCCTCGGCAGTGCACAATTTACATTTCTGTTGGATCGGGCCGTCGCCTTGGTGTGATTAGCGCATGTTATTTGTCGCTTGAGAATTGTAAATGTGGATTTGGCCCTTCGTGGCTTGATATAAATTGATAAGATAATAAAGAATAAACCTTGGAAGCCCTTGCTTAATTGTTGAAGGTGTTTACCTGTTTTATGGCTTCGCGAATTTGAACTACTTTATAAGTCCATGATTTCCCTCGCATTTTGTAGAATATTGTTAATTGACTTTTAGTGAGTGTCGGAGTTGGATATCTCGTCTCTACCCCTTCGAGATTAGGCGGGATACTCACGGAGTACACGTTGATTACGTACTCATACTACACTTTTGTGCATTTTTGTTGCACATATATTTATACTTCTAGCAGCCTTTTGGGTGTAGCAGCATGGATGACGCTGGGACTAGGTGAGTTGCATTGTTCGAGGCGACCCGCAACTAGTGTAGTTCCTTTCAGCATTTTGTATCTTATTCCTGTCCACTGTATTTCGGACAGGTGTTGTATTCTATTTTCCTTATTAGTAGGTGCTCATGCACTTGTGACACCGGGTTCTGGGATGGTTTGAAGTATTATATTAACTGTTCAACATTTAAATTTTATTTGAAACTATATCCTTTAAAAAAATTTAATAAGCAAGGAAAAATCCTGTTAAAAATAAGATTTAATTAAGTATTTAAGTTGGCTGGCCTGACGGCGGTGTCCGGCGCCACCACGACCCTTAGTGGATTTTGGGTCGTGACAACATGGTATCAGAGCACTAGGTTCCCGTCTGTCTCACGAGTCATGACCAAGTCTAGTAGAGTCTCGCGGATCGGTACGGAGATGTC
The DNA here is from genome assembly GCA_026770625.1 of Nicotiana glauca. Lineage (NCBI taxonomy): Eukaryota > Viridiplantae > Streptophyta > Magnoliopsida > Solanales > Solanaceae > Nicotiana > Nicotiana glauca. Next base: position 40,674 of record MU715798.1, on the reverse strand, counting down.
TGTACTTATCCTCGGGAGGCTACAGGGCTGTTAGGAGTACTTCCCTTCTTGATTTCCTTTTCGTTCGGTTCGATTCCTTTGAGGATTATGCCTTTGATTTCTTCCTACTCAATCTTACGTGAGCGCTTGTTATAAATCGAAAGCTGAAGAATTGAAATGGCACTACAAATGTGGTGCAGGATGATTTTTCCCGGTATACTTGATTGGACTATGGTAGTAACAGAGGGATATTCTATTGTTTCAGCTCAGTAACAAAACTTCTAAGAGCTCTGAATCTAGGCAGATGTTGCCATGATGCTTATGAGCAATTATTTTGCAGTGTTGTTGTGATGGTGGGACGTTTGCCCACGTGTCGGGCAGTGAATGAATTGAAGGGAGGTTTACTCAGTGTGTAATCAAGGGATTCAGTATTTTATTCCCGGTAGGGGAAAGTCAAACGAACGAAGGATGGTCAGAAGTGGACTGGTGGAAGTAATGAAACGTGGTAATTGCAAGTGTGGTGGAGTTCTCCTCTACATTGGGGGTGTTGTTGTCCTAATTTGATGTTCTAAGTTTGTCGGTGTAATAATCTGCTACAATCCGCCTTTATGGAAGGATATTGTGAAATAATATTGAAGTTACAACTGTCAGATATCACATGATGCGGTGGTTTAAGATCGAATCAGAATTTATAATGTTGCCAGCTCGATAAATATGACCTTTGGAAAGGTTTAAAGTTAGTAGCAATGGTGGGTTCAAGTGCCACGAAGATTGATTTTATTTAGGGTAACAATTGAGCAGCAAAGTATGAGGTAGGACATGTAGGAAGTGCCAGGCAGTGTTTAAAATTTTGAGAAGTCCAAGTATGAGGAGCAAGGTCGAGTGACCGATTAAGGAGATGAGTTCCGCCAAAGTGGGAGAGTGGCGAGGGTTGCATATGGGCTTGGTAGTAGGATAACTACGCGCCTTAAAGAGAGTTTGGATCGAATTGGGGATTTTAATGATTGGTGATTGAAGCCTGCAGGTATGATGTGAAGTATGGGCTATTATTCAGCAGAAGATTGATATGGCGGAAAGGAGCTGCTTGAAATGGAGGAGGGTGCAACATAACCCTGAATTTGGAAGGATGTTACCGCACATTTAATTGATGTCCACGATGGGCGAATGGACTTGTGCAACCGGAAGGTGAGCTCGGACTCAGGATGGGCTATTGGTGTCATAGTGAATGTACCCCGTGCAGCGGCGTGGGAAGATTTCGGGAGGTGATTCCCCTAGTTGGGTTATTCCCCGTGAGTAGATTAGCGGTCGCGTGGTTGGCGAAGCTTCTGCAAGGAATTATATTGGTTGTTCAACAAAGAGATCGGTCGTGCGAATGTGGATGATGACTCAAAATATGAAAGAAGGAGATTTACAGGAAGATCCCGAGAGATTTTGATAATTGGTGGCACGAGGTTAAGTCAATAAGAGGTAAAAAGGTCGGGCGAACTCAAGAATGGTGAAATGATGGCTTCAAGCTAAGTGGGAGAGTTCCACCACTTTTGATTGGGCTGTATGATTAACTACTTATGTGATTTATGGTTATTAGCATATTAATAGATTAATCCAGTTACGAGAAAAGACCATAAGTAGTAAATTGAGCGGAGGAGTTATTAAGGATGTGCTATGGTTAGCCTTCTTGGCTCATGTTCGGAATTGATAAAAAAAAATTCAGAATTTATGCCTTGTATAGAAGCAAGTTTAAAGGAGAGTGGTTCTTCCAGGTGCTTCATTGAGAGGGTATTAATGTGCTAGAAGATTCATGGAGTTGATTATATTCGGGATCACATCAGAGCGGGTGGCTCTCAGTAACAGTCCTAGTGAATTTAAGAGGTAAAGTGTGGTGCGTAATGATGTCGAGCTTGTAGGTACAATTAAGAATCAAGCTTTGTAGCAGTTTACGAGAAGAGGCACATAATGTTCCGGGATGTTTGGCTTGTGGTGTAGCATTTGGGTGTTACGAAACAGTTCATGGGAATTGAGACAGTCTGGTCTCGTAATTCAAGAACACTCGGGGTGAGTGTAGATGGAGCATGTTATGTGTTGAATGGAGTTAGTCTTATTTTTTTTGGCAAGCAAGGAGGAATTAGAAGAAGGCAGATTGATTAGCCATGGTTGAATTGGCATATTGGGGCTAGTGATTAGTTCATTATGTGTGATCAAGTTATGCGTATGATTTGTGGCAGTACGTGTGAGGCTTGTCGGCCGTCGTAATTGATATTATTAAGAAGCATTCTTCTGTTATGGCTTGTTAAGTGGGAGCGGATTCCAGAAGGGCTATGGTGGCTTGGACCACTACTTAGAGATTTGCATATTCTATGGTTATGGAAAATTATCTGTGTATTGCTATGAATCTCCTGAAGTGAGTTAAGTGAAAAGTTCGTATATGCTGAAGTGTTAAAATATTAATGATTTCGGAGTTATGATGAAAAATTGTGTTCTATCATATGTTGGCACGTTGGGTATAGTGAATAGCATGGAAATACGAAGTGAGGATCAAGGTCGCAGTTCAGTGTTGATGAGGATGTCACGGGATCGGATGAGCAAGGAAAGGGTTGAATGATTAGAGTAAACTGGAATTGTCCTCAGCGTCACCTGAGATCGATGTGTTTGTGGAAGAGGTTTTGCATCTTGGTTAAGGATTATGGATCGCTTTTCAGCTTTAGTGCGTTCGATGGTTTAGATGTGCGGACCCGTTATTTATTTCGGAAGATTGTGGAAGCGTATCCCACGGGAATATTGTATAAGTGTGGCATGTAGTCACTTGATTTGGCTAAAGATTTAAACCAAGTATGAGGGTCGTGGTGATATCAGTAATTTGAGAATTTATGCCTGGAGGGCACTTTGTATATTAGGTTATGAACTGAGGAGGTCACTCCGGTTATGATGGTTATGTTGTGTGGATCGGGTTGCACGCCACAACAGTGTGATGTTGAGCGTAGTTTTCTATATGCTAATTTTGAATGTCCTGCTTCCTATTTTCTAAGGGAAGTCCATAGTAGTGCGGGAGTTAGGTAATTCCATCCAGAGTTTGATTTTCTATCGTGTTGTGTTCAGGTTGGTGGCCTATTGGCACATTGTGGCGTCATATGATACTTGTGATCACATTCGGAGTTGCTTATTGCCGAGCAGTCCATACTAGATAAGATGAGGTTGTGGGATTTAGGATCAGTGCAACCTGACCATATAAAGTATATTATGGAGCAAAGATCATTATTTGGTTCAGAATGTGGTAATGTTTCTTGTCAGAAGTACAGACTTGATGGTTGGTTGACTCGGCAGTTGAATATGAATTTCGGCATCTCATCCGTCGTGGCGGTATTGTAATAGTTAGAGTAAGACCTATGTAGGCCATGAGGTGCAATGGGAGCATCGGATTCGTGGAATTCCGATTAATTCAAATAAAAATGCTATTGTGGTCCTATGAGTACAATGATGCAAAGTGTGAATTCAGCAGAGTTATGCAGTCATGTTTGAGTACAACGTATAGTGATTGATACGGTGATCGTATGTTGGAAACAAGCCTGGCATAGAATTCCAGATGTTGGAATTGGGATGTAAGGCTTAATTGCTTGAATAAAAGGGAGTATCTTCAGAACTTATCGACATAATGTGCTCAACTGAGTTGTGATAGCACGGGAAAGTGCTTGAGGTGATTTCAGACTACTCTAGTGTAGTTCTCAGCACGTTCGAGGACGAACGTATGTTTAAGTGGGAGAGAATGTAACGACCCGACCGGTCGTTTTGAGCCCTAGCGCGTCGTTAAGTCGTTGAGGCCATGAGCAACTTCATTTCAGGTATTGTGACTTGTTCGCAGGGTCGGAATTTAAATTCAGGAAGATCGGAGTTAAATTTAAATGAAAATTCTCGTTTGAGAAGCTTAAAGTTGAAAGAATGACCTAGGATTGGATTTTTGAGTAAACGAACTCGGAATTAGGATCTGAAGGTTCCAGCAGGTTCGCATGATGATTTTGTACTTGGGCGTATGCCCAATTCGGATTTTGGATAACCCGGGAGCGTTTTGGCGCCTATTGAGGAAGTTAGCATTTTAGAAGAAATTTCATAAGTTTGGCTTGAAGAGCATTTCAGTGTTATCGATGTCCGTTTGGGATTCCGAGTCTGGGAATAGCTCCGTATGGTGATTCTGGAACTGGGAGCGCGATCGGAAGTGAATTCGGAAGTCCGTAGGTCAGTTTGAAGCCATTTGGCTAAAGATAGAAATTTGAAGGTATGTGAGAAGTTTGACCGGAGGTTGACTATTTGATATCGGGGTCGAAATCCGATTTCGGAAGTTGGAGTAGGTCCGTAATGTCAAATATGACACGTGTGCAAAATTTGAGGTCAATCGGACGTGATTTGATAGGTTTAAACATCATAAATAGAAGTTGGAAAGTTCAAAGTTCATAAAGCTTGAATCGGGGTGTAATTCATGGTTTTAGCGCTGCTTGATATGATTTGAGGCCTCGAGCAAGTCCGTAATGTGTTTTGGGACTGTTTGGTATGATTGGTTGGGGTCCCGGTGGCCTCGGATGGATTCCGGGTGATTAACGGATCGAAACTTGGAATTTAAGAAGAACTGAAGCAGCTGGTATCTGGTATTTCCGCTTCTGCGGAAATGGGACCGCAGAAGCGGTTGAGGGAGCCTATATATGCAGATTGATTATGTGCTCCTATATGTGGGGGCTACATATGCACGAGGTGACGAGAGTCCGTGCGTAACTACTATTATGCTATTGTCCGGGTAGTTAGGACCCATTAGCATGTTGTACTTGGATTAATTATGAACCCATTGATGACTTGAATTGTTTAAATCACCTTTGATTGGTAAACCAATTTAAAAATAGATTAAACATCATTTCCTAAATTGTTAAATAGAGAATTGGTTTTATTTGGATAATTATTCCCCGATAAAATTCTAATTGGCTATTTGAGCATGTATATTATGTGTACCTGCGTCGCATGGATGATTCGCGAGCAGGGTGATTGTGTATCTTATGTGTACATGTGTCACATGGATGATTCGCGAGCAGGGTGATTGTTTATTTTATGTTGACCGTGTCGCATGGATGATTCGCGAGCGGGGTAATAGATGCATCTATGGTTCGCGCCGTTCGACCCTCGGCAGTGCACAATTTACATTTCTGTTGGATCGGGCCGTCGCCTTGGTGTGATTTGCGCATGTTATTTGTCGCTTGAGAATTGTAAATGTGGATTTGTCCCTTCGTGGCTTGATATAAATTGATAAGATAACAAAGAATAAACCTTGGAAGCCCTTGCTTAATTGTTGAAGATGTTTACCTGTTTTATGGCTTCGCGAATTTGAACTACTTTATAAATCCATGATTTCCCTCGCATTTTTTAGAATATTGTTAATTGACTTCTAGTGAGAGTCGGAGTTGGCTATCTCGTCTCTACCCCTTCGAGATTAGGTGGGATACTCACTGAGTACACGTTGATTACGTACTCATACTACACTTTTGTGCATTTTTGTTGCACATATATGCATACTTCTAGCAGCCTTTTGGGTGTAGCAGCATGGATGACGTTGGGACTAGGTGAGTTGCATTGTTCGAGGTGACCCGCAGCTAGTGTAGTTCCTTTCAGCATTTTGTATGTTATTCCCTGTCCACTGTATTTCGGACAGGTGTTGTATTCTATTTTCCTTATCAGTAGGTGCTCATGACATTTGACACCGGGCTCTGGGATGGTTTGAAGTATTGTATTAACTGTTCAACATTTAGATTTGATTTGAAACTATATCCTTTAAAATTTCTTAATAAGCAAGGAAAAATCATAGGTTTCAAAAGTGTTAAAAATGAGATTTAATTAAGTATTTGAGTTGGCTGGCCTGACGGCGGAGTCTGGCGCCACCACGACCCTTAGTGGATTTTGGGTCGTGACAGTGATTTTGACTTTTCAATTTGTTGAGTCATAGCTTTCCTCCTTCCGTTGTAGCGACCTATTAGAGACATCTTGTCATAGATTAAAGAAAATATGTATCTCTCTAATTTGGCGTTTTCCTCAATTGTTCTCACACACACCTTGCCTCTTTTTTTTTCTTTCTCGAAATAACCTTTGAACAAAATACTTTGTAGATTTATAGTTAAACCCAACTTGTATGGAGTTCTTAGTAGTAAAAATCAGATTTTTTTTGGAAGATTAAAAAGGAGAACCAAATCCTAGAACTTTTAGGCTCGGTTGAAACAAGACACGAACAAAAGGAAAGGATATATATATATATATATATATATATATATATATATATATATATATATGTAGATTAGAAAGAGTAAGAAAATCTAGGATCCCATCTTCTTGTTTCCTTTGTTAATTTTTTGAAACAACTTAGATACAAAAGAAATATCCTGGAGAGCAAGCAATTGTATTTTTTTTGTTTTAAATTGACTTTCATTTTTTTTTCCTGTTTTTTCTTTGCTCTTTGTATTCAATATATCCCAAGAATTATTAAGAACGAAATCTTGATAGAACCTCTCTTATACCACTTGATAACAACTAGGTCGGGAATCCAAACTAGAGTAAGAATTTGAGAAGAAAATGCGGAAGCAATAACAGCAAGGAATTGAACAACTAGAATTAAAGAGATGAAAATAAAGGATATGGGAAAGATTCAAGGAAAGAATTCCAAGAACGCAAGTACTATCGCCTTGACAAGATCAAAGTAACAACGTCTTGATTTATGGAAGAAATCAAACGCCTTTACTTAAAAAGCAAATCAAAACAATAGATTCGGATCTTGACCGCTTTACGAGTAACTTGAGACAACAATTAATAACTAGTATTAATTTCCTTCTAAGAACCACAAAGGAATCAAAGATATAATAAAAGAGAAGTAATCTTACTACCTTGAACTATGAACTAGTAAAGGTTGAAAGATAAATCTCAAAGCACAAGTAACAAAGTTTCAAAAGAACTCTCAAAGTATGATATACTTAATCAATAATGTTGTGTCTTATGAATGAGAAAAACTCCCTATTTATAGGAGTACAAATGCATAAAAACCCTTTTAAAACTAGGTGGGGTGGTTGTTATGGCAAACAAAATCATTACAATTAGGTAGGGTGGTTATTCTGGCATACAAAATCATTACAATTAGTAAGAGGGGGTGGGTAAGACCCTTTGGGGCAGATTTAGGCCTTAAAACAACCATTGGTTTGGACTCCAATTGGGCTCCTTTTGTATCACCCCCTTTTGGACCTCTTTTAAGCTCATTTTGAGCCCATTTGGTGGACTTCAAGGACTGATTTGGGTGACCCAATCTTCCTCTTCTTGGACTTCAATTTCAACCACCAAATAATTGTAAGACTTAGACAATTCTTCTCCTTCGGTCTTGAGCTCTTTCTCGATAATTAAAAGTTGCTTTATTTGCTCTTGAAGTCTAATGACCTTGTTTTGAAATTCTTTAGTTTGACATCTTGTTAAAGGCCATCTTTGAGATTCCAATGCTTCATCTTTGTCGTTGGATAGAGTTGATCTTCCTAGGATGCTATCATAGCGCTTGGGCCGTAAGGGGACCCTCCGAAGTCTGCACACCCACAGTGAGCGCGGTACCCATATGATCTGAGAGCGAGCCCGAGGGGCTGATGCTATGCTGAGTGACTAATACTGAGCCAGTGGGGATGATACTATTCTGAGCGATCGATATTGAGCCCGAGGGGATAGTACTATTTTGAGATATTGCCCGATGGGTGAACTTTTATGTGCTCATCTTGCATATTTACTTGCCTTTTTACCTGATATACTGTGGTATTTGTGCCCGAGGGGCGGATTTTCTTTCCTTATCAGCACTAACTATTTTGAAATCATTTCGTAACTGTTGAAAAGATCATTTTCAAAAGAAATTTAAACTGAGCCAAGATATTTCCAAAGATTTCACAGCTTCACTGTTTTCTCTAAGGATTGTACCCTACTTCTATACAGCATGATGGTTTGCTTTACGTGATTTCTTACTGCTCAGTTGTTATTTACCTTTATTACTCACTAGGTTGGAGTACTCACTTTACTCCCTGCACGTCGTGTGCAGATGCAGGTACCAATTCACCCGGAAGCGGGTTTGGCCAATCAGAGGCAGAGTTTCATGAGTTAAGGAGGTGACTGTCAGCGTTTGCAGCACCATGTTTCTCTCTTTGTTCACTATTCCAGTTTTGTATATTTTTGACCATGTAGTAGATTCACATTCAGATAGATGCTCGTGACTTGTGATACCCCGATTAGGGCTGTGTCGGGCTGTATTTTTGCTAATTAATACTATTAAGTCATATTTAAGTTGTTTATTTATGTTTAACTATTTTTGAAAAGATGAGTTGTGTTAGTTGGCTGGCCTCGTTTTCACGAGAGGCACCATCATAACCAGTGTGGGGTTTGGGTCGTGACAAGCTGGTATCAGAGCCTAGGTTACATAGGTCTCACGAGTTATGAGCAGGTTTAGTAGAGTCACGTGGATCGGTATGGAGACGTCTGTATTTATGCTCGAGAGGCTGCAGAACCTTTAAGAAAACTTCACATTCTTAAATTCTTGTCGTGCGTCCTTGATTCAGCTTGAAAAGAAACTCTTGAAATTCCGTCCACGTGTTCGTATGCGTGTATGAGCGCTCAGTATCAGATGTGCCTTGATGGCTTGTGATTCCCCGATAAAAGGGCGAGATATGATCGCTGTGAGTTTGATGTTGGGCCAGTCTGGAGGACTTGAGGACGGATCTTTGCCTATGGCTTGAGCACCGAGGTGCTGATTGTATGAGCAAGTGTTTTGAACTTATATGTTCGGTATTGTCCCTATTAGCGGGAATGGCGGTTGGATATCCATGTGATGAGTAAATTAGTACTACGAGATGTATCTATGTAACTTAGAAGTGACGAGGAAGACCTGTTGGATGATAGGTGAACTATTAAGTGTATGATTTTCATTGTGATTTGATGTGTAGCCCCGAGTTATGGGCGTGTGAGGAATCTTTTCGTGTCTCCTAGTTGGGAGTGAAGTAAATTTCATGTTGCGGTATGAGTTCAAACTTGGGAAGAATAAGTAGTTGTGTAATGTGTATGATGGTGGAAGGTATACATAAATGTTATATTGAGGCGAAGCAGGTAGGTTATCTCCTGCGGAGTGTTCTGAAGTGGCGTGATCCTTATATGCATGTTAGAAGATCTCAGGTGTAATGGAAAGGTACGTGTTTGAATTTGAAATTTCGTGTCTCTTAAGAGAGAGGGCTTAACTGTTGCGAGGATGAATGAGAGATTTGCAAAAGATTTGCAGTACTAGACGACCTGTGTTTTCACAAACTTATAAATAATTTGAGTTTAATCTCACTACGGTATTGTGGCATCAATAGAGTAAAAGTGTTATAAGTTGTTGAGTCTGTCTTGATCTATGGCTTCGAGCCAAGTGGGGGAGTCTGTTGTGAGCAGTTGATTGCACGATTATGTGCTATGTTTGTTTCAGTTTGGGGCGTGCGATTGAGTTGGCTATGACTAGTGTAAAGGAAAATTTTGACAAAGGTTACATTATGCCTCATAGAGTGTGAGAACCACGGAATGTCTAGAGTGTTATTGGTAAAGGATGCTCGACGTGTAGAGCAGGAAGTTGCTCGGTTGTATTGGGATGAGGACTTCATTTTTACGGTATGAGAGTGCCAATGAGGCACAGGTGATTCGGTTCGTTAGGTCAGTAAGTTATAGTTTGAATAAGAGTGAATGACTTGCGAGAATAGTTCCAATGTGTGCAAAAGTCTGTATACAGCAGTTGAGTGCTTTAAGTTGCATATGTGGTTAGAATATGTTGCTTTCATTGGAAGAGGTTCAGACTTGTGGTATTTTATGTTAATTATGGGATTCTATGTATCAGTATCAGGAAAGTAAAGGTTAACGAATTTATATTCATAGGAAGTTCTTCAGAGTAATGTATTCTGGAATGTGGTGTTTCCGGGAAAAAATTGAGAGAGTATGCAGCAGCTTATGGGTCTTAAACAGTGTGGTCTTGTGCTTGGGTCTCGTGTAGTGAGCCTGGGTTGAGGAATTGTGGTGCTACAGCAAGAGGAAAGATTAAGTTGAGGATGAAACATAAGGATATTTAGATGGATGGAGTATCTTGATAGTAGACCGAATTGGTATGGTAAGGATATGATTAATTCTTTGTATGTGTTAAAGGTAAGGGGTGCTTACAGATATTTTTGCAGCACTGCTCATGGGTTTTGATGGCTTTCTTACCTTGGTCTAGTTAGAAGGATTCAGTCCTGGCAGTTTAATTTATGCAAACGGAATTGGGAGAGTTCTTGTTGATTTCTACCGTGGTTGAAGATGTGCATTTTTTGCGAATATGAGAGACATGGGATGTGTAATGATTTTTCTTCTAGATGGGATCAATGGAAGTTCTTGAGTAGTTGAGTGCGTAGATGTCTGTGGCTCGGAAGGGAGATAAAAGTTTTCCTGTTATCCTTGGATGGTATGGTATCTGAGGTATGTTGTGGAGGATCGAGATTTGCGTGTATGAGGTTTCAGTTCAGTTCTGAAAAGAAGTTCATAAAACTCCTAGGCAGCGGGTAGCCTCAGATGATTAAGTAAAAGGTATTGTTATTTGGAAGTGATTTGACGAAAGTATGGGTTTTAGAAAAAGAGCAATGTGATTAAGTTGATGGCACTTCAGTAGTATTGCGGCACTTTCAGGCTGGATCGACTGCTGATATTTGAGTTGCTTTTATGGCATATGGGAATTTTAGAGTATTTATCGTGAAATGATTGGGTATTAAAGGTGTGCACGTGTTCAGACAGTGAAATTGGGATCGGATATGATGATTCATGTGTTGTGTGGATGTGGAGATGGAAGTTCTCATATACAGGCTATGATGTGGTTGTAGATCGTGTGTGTCAGCACTGTTTAGCAACTACCGGGGATTTGGAGGCTTGAGTGGATATTTCTTTGCTTGGTAAGTTAGATTTTGGATATCATATTGGGGTGTAGCCTGGTTGTCTCAGTGTTGGGGTATTCTAGACTATTACGCTATGGGCTATGCCAGAAACTCCACGGGTTGAGTGGCGAGGTGCATCGGATTATGTTCTAGCAGAGTGGTTTATATTTCAAAGACTAGTGTATGGTTGGGAAAGGTTGCTTTTTCTTAATTGGGCCTTCGTGATGGATGTCAGTGCAGAGGTCTCTACCATTGATTCAGTTCCGGAGTTGAGGGACTTTCGGATGTTTTTTTTTTGGGTCGGGCATGTCGTCGGGCGAGGTTGTGGATTTCGGTATAGATTTGGTGTCGGGCACCGTATGGTATGGCTCTGGTAGGAGCTGTAATAGTGGAAGGAGCAGCTTCAGGCTTCCTTGATGATGAGTTCGTTGGCAGGTCAATGTGGATGCGTGTTCTAGCTTGAGTCAGCTTGGTTGGCCCCGAATTGTATTGTTGAAGGGTTATTCAACGTTGCTTAGTGAATGGCATATCATATATGTCCTATCAGGTTGTGTGGTGTATGTTATTTGTTTCACCGTGGGTGTAATGAATTGCTTTGGTTCCAGACATCAAATTATGCGTGGCTGTCGATTTTGAGCATAGTGACTTGAGGTGTTTCATGTGTAGCAGTGTTTGGATAGGATAGCGCATTGTAGTGAGGCTACACTGAGATATGACCTTTCGGGGTAGATTCATGTGTTCTATTTCTATGATGTGAGACGGGGTCTCAGCCTTGTGTTGTGATGGTACTGATGATCTTGAGGTACAGCTCTTTCGTTTGGGGTCATTTTCATGATTTGAGTATATTCAGATCGTATCTTATTGGTGCGCGAATTATACAAGTTGTGGCTTAGGCATGTATTGATGTGTCATGTCACCAGAGTGGTGTGTTGGATTCAAGATGATCATTGGGGTCATTAATGAATACGAACGGATTTGATTTCAGCTTGTTGGAAGGATAATATCGAGGTTCGGTTCGAAAATCTGCTATGGTATTAGCCAAAAGGGAAGTGACTTCATGAATGGTTGACCTGAGAGATGGTTACGGTTTATTACATGTTTCATTTATTATTAGCAGTATATAGAAGTGTTGGAATAAGACCTTAGTTGATAAGGGATTTTCTACCAGTATTCGTGTGTTGCGTACAGCTGCTGTGAATAGAAGTTATCGTTTCGAGTGTTTGAGTTGGGTTTTTGATCAAATGCGTGTTTCAGAAGTTTTTGAAGAACTGAAGCTTGAATTCGGTGAGAATTGATGATTTTAGTGTTGTTTGACGTGTTTTGATGATTGGAACAAGTTTAAATGATATTTTAGGATTTGTTGGTGCTTTTGGTTAAGGTCCCGCCAGCCTCGGGGTGATTTCGGATGGCTAACGAGAAGTTTTGAGTCTTAGAATACCTGCAGGAATTGCAGCAGCAGTGTAGAGGATTTTTGGTCATCGCGATCGCGTAGGTGCAGTCGCGATCGCGTAGAAGGATTTTGGCAGGCCAGGTTATTGTTCTTCGTGTTCGCATTAGTGGGTACGCGATCGCGCAGGGTGAGTTCTTTGTGCTTCGCGTTCGGCGGTGTTTGGACGCGTTCGCGTAGTTGTGGAAGTTGAAGCATCGCGTTTGCAGTCGTTTGGTCGCATTCGCATAGGTCATTTTTTAAGCCTGGGATTTTAATGCTTCGCGATCGTGTGGCCTTGGTCGCGATCGCGATGAAGGAATTGATGGGGCTGGGCAAAAAGTTATAAACACTTCATCCGCAATTTTGGGTCATTTTTCCTCTATGGTGGATCATTTTGATAGCTTCTTGGTGGAGATTAGAGAGGGATTCGAGGGGAAGCGACCTGAGGTAAGAATTTTGGTCTTAAAACCCGTTTGTGTTGTGAATTCCACATAGAAATTCATGGAAACTAAGCCTAAAAATGGGAGAACTAGGGCTCGAGTTTTGATATTTTTAAATTGGAATTTGAAGGGCCATTCGAGGTCGGATTTGAGAGTTTTTGATATGTATAGACTCGTGGCGAGATAAGGAATCCGTTGAGGTAAAAATTTTTGAGTTTTGAGAAGTGGGCCTGGGGCTCAAGTTTTGCAAATTTTGTGATTTTCAATTCTTTTTGATTAGGTTATGTTCCCTCAGTCTATTGTGACGTATTCGTTGTGGTTTTGGTCAGATTCGACGCGCGTGGAGGCCGATTTGAGAGGCAAAGGCGTCGCGAGCTAGGGATTTCACCTGTTCAAGGTGAATAATGATTGTAAATGATATCCTGAGGGTTTGAAACCCCGGACTGCACATCATAGTGTTATATTGAGGTGACTTGCACGCCGGATAGCGAGCGTGGGGTAGAGCACCGTTGGGGATTGTGACTTGGTCCATCCCGGTTGATGATTTTATCGCGTATTTGACTGGAACTTATTTGTTATTATCATGATTTTGGCTGATTGCCATAGTTGGGCTCGTGCCAATTATTTGAACCCTACGGGGATTTTTATCACTCTTTCCTCACTATTTGACATACTACTTGAACTCAGTCCTGATAATTATACTATTTTACAAACTCAGCCGCTTTAATTGAATTTGAGACTTAAATGATATTTCCACTGTTGTTTGGGCTGAGCACTACTATTTTATTGATACCCGAGGGGCTTTTGATGTTTTTCCGGACTGAGTGAGGCTGAGGGCCTGAGATATATTTATATGCCACGAGGTGTCTGGAGTGATGTGAGGAGGCTTTCAGGCCTCGTGAGTGATGTGAGGAAGCGTTCAGGCCTCGTGAGTGATGTGAGGGGGCTTTCATGCTTCGTGTGTGATGTGAGAAGGCTTTCAGGCCTTATGTTGATATAGCGTTTGGGCCGTAAGGGGCCCCTCCGGAGTCTGCACACCCACAGTGAGCGCGGGTACCCATATGATCTGAGAGTGAGCCCGAGGGGTTGATGCTATGCTGAGTGACTGATACTGAGCCCGAGGGGCTGATACTGTTCTGAGCGATTGATATTGAGCCCGAGGGGCTGGTACTGTTTTGAGATATTGCCCGAGGGGCGAACTTTTATGTGCTTATATTGCATATTTACTTGTTTTTTTACCTGTTATACTGTGGTATTTGTGCCCGAGGGGCGGATTTTCTGTGCTTATCGGTACTAACTTTTTTGAAATCATTTCGTAACTGTTGAAAAGATCATTTTCAAAAGAGATTTAAGCTGAGCCAAGATATTTCCAAAGATTTCACAACTTCACTATTTTCTCAAAGGATTGTACCCTGCTTCTATACAGCATGATGGTTTGGTTTACGTGATTTATTACTGCTCAGTTGTTATTTACCTTTATTACTCACTGAGTTGGAGTACTCACTGAGTTTGAGTACTCACTTTACTCCCTGCACCTCATGTGCAGATGCAGGTACCTATTCACCCGGAAGCGGGTTTGGCCGATTAGAGGAAGAGTTTCATGAGTTAAGGAGCTGACTGTCAGCGTTCGTAGCAACATGTTTCTCTCCTTGTTTACTATTCTAGTTTTGTATATTTTTGACCTTGTAGTGGATTCACATTCAGATAGATGCCCCTGACTTGTGACACCCCGATTAGGGCTGTGTCGGGCTGTATTTTCGCTAATTAATACTATTAATTCATATTTAAGCTGTTTATTTATGTTTAACTATTTTTGAAAAGACAAGTTGGGTTAGTTGGCTGGCTGGCTGGCCTCGTCTTCACGAGAAGCTCCATCACGACCAGTGCAGGGTTTGGGTCGTGACATCAACAAATTAACTGTGTATATCACTTGAGGTGTATTCTTGACCATCCTTTTTGGGGCTCCAAATATATTAGGCCCAATGCTTGGGCTAATGATGAGATATTCAGATATTTTACGGATAGATCTTTAATGTAAAAATTGCACGGGGTATTCTATTTGGTCGCCCACATTTAACTTATACCCATTTTTAACTTGTACCCACTTTTTAAACAACTTCAGTCATCTTCTTCTACTGTTGTTGGTGCTTCTATGAAACTTCAGTTTATGGGATGATTTTCATATATATGTTTATCAGATTATTTAAAAATAAATTATAAATAATTATGTATGTTAGTAGACAATAATTTGTGAATATTTCCAAATACGTAAGTTAGTAGACAATTATAATTCTGTTCTTTTCACGTTTATTGTTTCCAAAAATTTATGATTTAGATACTGTTGGCAATCTGATTATTTATCTAGTATGTTAGAAAGCCTTATCAAAAACTTCAGCTTATATAGTGCTGAAGTTTTTACAAATGAACTAAATAACTTCATCATCTTCTGCTGAAGTTTTTGAAAAAGTTTTATGACAAAACTAATGAATCCATGACAAAAAAACTTCAACTTTTAGTGCTGAAGTTTTTACAAATGAAATAAATAACTTCACCAGCTCCTGCTGAAGTTTTTGAAAAGGCTTATCTAGGACAAAAAAAACTTCAGCTTATTTAGTGCTGAAGTTTTTATAAATGAACTAAATAACTCAGCATCTTCTGCTGAAATTTTTGAAAAAGCTTAATGACAAAACTAATGAATCCATGACAAAAAAAACTTCAACTTATTTAGTGCAATTACAAACAAAAACTTAAGCAAATAGAGAACAAGAACTTCAGCTACTATGCTTAAGTTCAGCAATTACAAACTAAAACTTCAGCACACTTGCTACTTCAGGCCCGTCTACTAGAATGCTGAAGTTTTGCGTGATTGCCTTTGCTACTTCAGCCCCGTATGCTGAAGTTACGCGAAAAAGTGGGTACGCTTGCAATTTTTTTTTTGCAAAGCGAACACAAGTTAAACGTGACCCAAAAAGCGGGTATAGATGCAAATGCCTCATCTTTAATTTGTAATTTTATATATTTCTGCATAATCTTACTAATTCATATGTTGACTATAATAATGTAACGTTATGGATTATGGAGTAGTTGTATTATTCAAATGAATTTTTGTGTGAAATTATTTTCTGGAAATAAATAAGGAAATTGGAAATGAAATTTGATTAAAAGACTGTGGTATTGGGCCCGTATTTTGGTTCCGGCGTCCGGTTCAAGTCTTATATATGGTTTAAGCGCTTTCTGTAAAGTTTGGTTGAAAACGAACGCCGTTTGACGTGTTTTCGAATTAAAATGGAAATTTGATGTTTTATGAAAATTTGGAAGGGATCATAGATTTTGAGGCTTAATTCGATGTTTATGATGTTATTTTGGCGATTTGATCGCACGAATAAGTCCGTAGGATATTTTTGAGGTTGTGTGCATATTTGGTTTGGAGCCCCGAGGGCTCGGGTGAGTTTTGGATAGGTATCGGATTGCACTTATGAATTTTGAAAAATCTGGTATGAACAGGCCTGGAGGCTTCGCATTGTTCGTAAATCCGAAGGCTAGATCGCAAATGCGAAACCAGCCCAGGCCTGCTTGGCTCGCAAATGCGAAGCACTCCTTCGCAAATGCGAAGGTTGAGCTTCTGCAAATGCGAAGCATATTTCGCAAATGCGAAGTGATTCTATTTGGCCTGAGTTCGCAAATGCGAACTATTGTTCGCAATTCCCATAATTGGTCGAGGAATTGCGAACCCCAGTTCGCAATTCCCATATCTGCAACCTGCATTTTCCATACTTAGTCGAATTTTGGATCATTTTTCACCACACTTTCAAAACACAACTCCTTAGGCGATTTTCAAGAGCAAGACTTCTTCCAAATCATTTGTAAGTCAATTTTTACTTAATTCTTTCAATCATTAACATCATTAAACATGTTTTCAACTTAAAATCAATGATTTTCATGGGTGAAATTGGGGGTTTTGGGTAGAATCTAGGTTTATTTCTAAAATTGAGGATTTGGATCTCAATTTAAGGTCTGATTTCAAAACAAATCATATATTTTGATTCTTGGGGGAATGGGTAACCGGGTTTTGGTTCGAACCTCGGGTTTTGACCACGTGGGCTCGGGGGCGATTTTGGAATTTTTGGGCAAAACTTTGAGAAATTCATTTTATGCATTCTAATTGATTCATTTAGTGTTTATTAAAGTAATTAAGTGACTTGTGATTAGATTCGAGCGGATTGGAGGTGGAATCATGGGGTAAAGCTAGCTTGAGTTAAGTTCAAAGCATCGAGGTAAGTGTTTGGTCTAACCTTAGCTTGAGGGAATAGAAGTGAGTCTTATTTGCTACTTGCTAATTGTCAAGTACGATGTATAGGCATGGTGACGAGTATCTATACATTGGTGTCTAGCATGACCGTGAGTCCTTATCTTGCGAATAGTTTGGATTCTGTTATACCTTAGATGCTTAATTGACGACTTCTATATGTTGTAAAGAGTATGTGAAAGGAATTGTGATCTTTAAACTTCGTGGAGCGTTAGCTCGAGTTGAAATACAAGCTGTGAAGGTATACGAAATGAGTAAATCTTTGGAGCATTGGCTCGAGTGATAATGAGAACTATGAGATGAAAGTGAAAGAAAGAGAAAGAGTTATTGGCTTATTCCCTTACCGAGACGTTTTGTTATTTTGTTGATTTTCTCCCTTGCCGGTATATGAAAACTTATTGATATTATTCCCTTGCCGGGATTTAATTGTTTAATTGTGTTCCCTTGTCGGGATTTCCATTATTATTTTGTTTATTCCCTTGCCCCTTGTTTGTGATTGTTGTTTGGGTGAGGAAGAGTGTTAAAGCACGAAGGGTGATGTCGTGCATTGTTTGATTATTGTGAGGAAAGAGAGTAAAGCACGAAGGGTGATGTCGTGCCGCACGATGTACCATTCTGTGCAGATTCTATTGATTATATGCGAGGAAAGAGAGTAAAAGTATGAAGGGTGATGCCGTGCACATTTTATTATACATTGCTTGGTGAGGATGAGAGTAAAAGCACGAAGGGTGATACCGTGCACTTATTGCCGCTTGTTATTATTCCTTATTTTTATCAGTTCAAGTGCATTAATTGTCTTATTCCACTATTACTGTGATTCCTTATGTTGACATTTTCCTTTATTGTGTTACTTGTTATTATTAAATCAAGTTATCCTCGTGCAACGTTAGGTCTCGAAATTATGCCATAATTGCTACATGTTTATGTGACTTAATTGCTACTTGACATTCGACATAGTAAATACTAAATTTCCTAATTTGCTCCTTAAAGCCCATAATCAATTGCTACCTGTCATTATTTGTTTTCCTCAGTGAATCATAATTATTGTGTACTTGTTGTCTTATGAAATCGTATTAATTATTGCATTTATTAGAGTAAATTTCATTTGGAAGAACTGTGGATATAGTGATATGGGAGCGGGTGGTACGCCTACCACGAGATTTGATATAATGGGAGCGGGTGGTACGCCTACCACGGAAACACATGGAAATGGGATCGGGTTGCACGCCTGCAACGAGATGTGAACAGATAGTGAAATCTGCTTTTCTCCTCATCCATGTTAGAGATAATTTATTGATGTTCCTTATTATTCTCTTGAATTTCTGTATTATTTGTTATCCCCGAAGCATGTTCCCTTCCCATTTAAAATGGTTATTCTTGTTATTTTTCCGCTGTGTATATATATATATATATATTTAACTACACAGGTTGATGTGGTAGTCCTGTCTAGCCTCGTCACTACTTCGTCGGGGTTAGGCTAGTCACTTACCAGCACATGAGATCGGTTGTGCTGATACTACACTCTGTGCTCTTTTGCACAGATCCAAGTACCGAACAACAGTAGTAGCTTGGGAGCCAGCCTTCAACCCTCCGAGACACCCAGGTAGCCTTGCAGGCGTCCGCATGCCCGGTGTCTCCTCTATCCTTATTTATGTTCTATTATCTCTTGTATCCGAGACAGACAATGTTACTCTCTTTCAAACGGTTTTATGTAGTAAATCTTAGTAGTCTGTGAATGTTGTGACACCAGTTCTGGGTAGAGGCATATGTGGATATTCCTTATTATCTTGGTTTATTTTGTTTAAGTCTTCCGCTAAATTACGAATTTTGTTGTTGTTTAATTATTTATTTCCTACTAAATTAATTGATAAAAATGGATCTAAAACAAAAGTACTTATGGATTCTAAATGTGTGGCTTGCCTAGCTTCTACGAGTAGGCGTCATCACGATCCCCCCGAAGGTGGAAAATCCGGGTCGTGAAACTATATATATATATATATATATTACCTTATATATAGCTTATATATTATATATACTATATATATATATTAGTATAATTCAAATATATATATATATATTGCCTTATATAATTTCTTGTAAATATATTATATAATTGTAAGTTAAATCTTCTAAAGAGTCAAATTTAAACACACAAAAAAATTGCAAAGAGA
>MU715798.1:0-21057 GCA_026770625.1 Nicotiana glauca | reverse complement strand
CCCCCCCCCCCCCCGAATAGAATGAGCACAACAAGGTGTTAATACCACCATTAAAAGGAGAAAAAAACTAAAGAAGATATGCCAAAGTACAAGTTAAACCATAATCTACATAGTATCTCCAACAAATTTCATAAATCCTTCAAGGTTCGGAAGAATTTCCGTTGGTGGTGGCGGAAAAGAAGCTTGTTCATCACCGCTTCTGGGCGAAGCAGCATCCTCCGCAAGTTTCGCTATCATTTCTTCATAAGCTTCATCTATCTCCGGTTGTAATTTTACAAGTCCAAAATTTCTTCTTTTCCAACGGAACCAATCTCTAAAGAGTACTGATTTTTCCAAGCTCTCCCTCATAAACGCTCTATGATCACCTATTTGAATTCTTGCTTGACTGAAAGCGCTCTCTGATGCCACTGTTGAAACTTGAATACATAAAATATCCCGAGTCATCCTTGCAATAACCGAAAAGTATTTTTCTCTGGCCTTCTACCATTCCAAAAGATCAAAGGTGTCGTCTAGATTCTCCTTTTCAAGGCCCTGCGACAAATAAACTTGAAGCTCATTTAGATGTGAAGTATCATCAATATTATCACCTTGAGAACCCCTGAAATTTGTCCAAGAACTAAGTGTTTTTAGGCCCGCATTTCTTTTAGATGGTTGCGAACTAGACGAAGTAGGAGTTGGAACATGTGGTCTAGCATGATCTAAGGCTTGTTGATAAGTATTATAAATTGTTTGAGCATTTATTTTAACTGAGGCTTTTGCATCTGCAAGTGTAGCTAATTCCTCATCTGAAAGATCTAAAGCCCTATAAATATTTGAATACCAAAAGTGAGAAACTCCTAATTTCATGGTAAGTTTTAACATGGCAGCAACACCATAAATAGGGGGAATAAGGAAAAAATATTTTTTAAACTTTTCTTTCATTGCAGTTATAGCAAGTTGATAAATTTTTCCACCCTCTGAAAATTGAACAAACAAATCACATAGTGCTGCAATATAAAATAAACAGTTTGAAATAGTAGGATAATATTGCCCATAAACTGCATTTATAGCAATATGAAATTGTTCTAAAAAAATCTATAAGAATTTTAGCATTCGTCCAATCTTGATTTGTAAGAATTTCATCATCATCCTCACCACCAACACGAGCATTAGACGTTGCATTTATTGGGTTTCTATATTCATATGCAACAACTAAACTTTCGTACATATAATTCCATCTAGTCGGACAAGGTTTTTAGGAACCTTTCTTTCTTTAAGGCCAAATTTATCATATTTTTTAAAATATTCTTTTAGTCTACTTCTATGGTTTGAATAAAAAAGCCAATTAAGAGCCATTTTAACCTTTTCAATTTTCAAATTTAAAATTTTCATACCATCATCGACGATTGAATGGTAAATATGACAAACACATCTAACATGAAAATAATTACTAAATGCAACATTTAGTGTAGTTGTAAGTAAGCCTATAACATTAGTGTTACTAGAAGCATTATCCATAAAAATTGCCATTTTTTATCTCTAATGCAAAAATATCTACAAATATCTGCAATTGTGTTAGCAATAAACTTACCTGTGTGGCGTGAGTTAATTATTCTATAAGCAATAATGCGCCTTTGCATTATACACTGCTCATCTATCCAATGACTTGTAACAGTTAGATAATCACAGTCATTACCACTTCTACCAATATCAGTAGTAATAGCAATCCGATAATTTATATGAGTAAATAAATACCACAAATATTGTTCATATTCATGTTTATATTTATAAATGTCGCTCTTTATGGTTGCGCGAGGCCAACCTTTATAAGTAGGATTAAAAACTCTTCTAATATAATGCACAAAGTGAGGGTTAGATGGAAAACTATAGGGTAAGCACATAATAGTAACTATTTTTTCTAATTCTTCACGATCTTTCTTTGGATCGCAATATAAAATGCCACTGGTCACAATGTTAATTCCTGGTTGAACTAGATTTGAACTTGTACTAGGGTTAACCGTAGTATCTACACTTCTCCCCTCTAGTTGCGCTTTCATTTGAAAATATATAGCTTTATCTCTAGGGTGTCTCTTTATGCGTCTAGTCAAACTACTCGTACCGCTACGATCTTCAGTAAATTTATGCGCCATCAAACCCCCATAAATTTTACACTTAGCCTTATTTTGTTCTCTTAGTTGAGCAAAAAATTGCCAAACAAGTGATGTTTCGAGGCGTTTAGTAGGTTGTGTATTAAAAGTAGGGGTTACTACATGTGGGTCAGGCGGGGCATCAGTTGGATTATTAACAGGACTAGTAGGTGTATCATCTAAATCCAGTTGCATTTCATCTTCCTCATCATTTTCAAAGATAGTTTGATTAGGATAAAGATCATTCATAACTTCTTCGTTTAATTGTTGACCTGATGCAACATCATGGCAAAATTAACTATCGGAAAATTAAAAGCAAGATTTATTACTATCAAGAATAATAGGTGGAGGAGGACGGGTAACAGGTCTGGGTCGGGAAGCCGGGGGAGGGATAGTAGCTTGACGACTATATTCACTAATTTTAGATTTTCCCTTACCACCAAACATTTTTTCAAAGAAAAGGCCATATTAATTATAATTATACAAACTAAAACAAACAAAACTATATTATTAAAACTTAAGAGTTGGAACGAGTTTATCGAATTGACGAACAACTTCTTGAAAATTGAATATCGTTGAAGACTTAAAGACTTGAATACTTCAATTCACCAACTTCACTATTTTTTACGAAATTGCAATAATAAAATAAGCAATTATAGAAGAAAATTAGATAAAGATTGAGAGAGATTGATGAATTTATGATTAAAAATGAAAGAATAAAGGGTATTTATAGTTGAGAACTAGAAAAAAGTGTAATTATATAAAGTTTGGGGTTAAAACAAATTTTGGGGGCCAAATGGCTATTTTTTAAAGTCCCAAACGGTTGGAAATTGAACGCCAATGGCTAGATTTTAAAAATCTGACCGTTGGTCATTTTTAAAAAAAAAAATTTAAAAAATAGCCGTTGGGGCCCCTTTGGCCCATTGGGCCTAGTTGAACCGGCCCAGGCCTGCCTACCGGTCCCGGGCTCACGGTCTATTTGGGTTGGACCGGCCTGCTACGGGCTTAATGCACCATTAGAGACCGGCCCACTGAAACCGGCCCGTTTGCCCCGCGATCTCGGGCCGGTTCCGGACTGGGCCCGACTCACAATACACTCTTACCTGCATTGCCGAATTTTAGTTTATCTTAAAAATTTTTGCTCTGCCCCGCCCCGTTTAGACTCTCTTTTATTTTTTCCCCTAACTAGTGTACGTACCCGTGCGATGCACGGGCATAGGGCCGATATAATTGTTTGTGTTATTTAGACAGGTATAAGATGAATAAAAAAGTTCAACAACGAACAAATTATTTATACTTCTTTCAAGTATTTAATAGGATGATAAGATAAGGAAATAGTAATGTGAATTTGATTGAGTGGATTCAACATATTAATAATTCATACTATTTTCATGTATTCTGTAACTAAGGTGTACATGATAATAGGAATATTATAAAATATGCATTGTAAGCGATGAACTATTTGCAACAACCCTAACTATCACTGACCATTTTCAAAATCTCTGAGAGACCATATTCCAACCTGCGTGGCTAAGAGAAATCGTGAAAAGAGTTAAAAGTATGATTGGAAGAAAGTGTTATGCATTTCACATCCCCATCTTGCAGTATCTTCATATATCACTGTTGTTGGATTGAATGCAGAGGATGTTATTTAAGGACGACCCATTAAGTTGTTGATAATTAATGTGTGTATTCATGTTTTTCCTCTTTTAAGAAATTGGATATGTCATAAACGTTGCATTTTTTTAAAGAATAAGTTATTGTTATTCCATGATGTTATTTATTTTATCTAATACTCTTAAGAAAAAAAAAGTAAAATGATAGGTAATATTGAAAAGAAATAACAAACTTTCATTAATTAAAAAATTTACAGGTAGTCGTACAGACAGTTCTCCAACTCAGCTTCAAATTTAATAATATAAACCCAAAAAGGTTCACTTGGCCAAACCTCGTGATAAATGTCAGTTAAAATAGTACCTAAAGGTTGTCCAAGTGAATCTACTAAAATTATTAACGCTTCCCAATCAGATAGTATAATTTTGTCTATAGCATCAATTAATGCATCTCGAGTAACTTGATAATTTGCAATATGTAAATCTATTGCAGGCCTAAGCTCTCTAAATTTCTTTTCTTTTTCTCTTCTTTTGGCCCTTCGATCTCTTAACATTTTTTGTATCGCCCTTGGGATTTTTCTGATAACTTCACGCTTTGAGTCTGAAGCATTATACGAATAAAAGCTGCGACGGCGTACCCTTTTACGTTGTCCCCTTCGTTGAATTTGAGTAGTCGGAGTTGGAGTAATTTGAACGTGTCGTTCTTCATCCATATCTAAAATAAGAGTAAAAAACCAATAAGAATAGCTATAACATGTAAATGTCATAACATAGTACATGGATATTATTTGAAATGCTGAGCTCATTTATCCAAACCAGTTTTGGTTCGTTTTAGTGTGCAGATTATCAGAAGCATATGTAGAATTTACCCTGCTTATTCTGAATACTTGTTTGCAGAAAATAAATCTAACTTTCAGAAGACAACACGTAAATAAATCAAATCTTGCATCAAAACTCTATAGTCAAGAATCACTGCAACTTCTATACAACCAAAACTGTGTGCCTCTTAATGTAACTAACACTGAAATGATGATTATAACCAAATTATTGAAAATTCATAACACGACACATAAAAAAAGAAGCATGAATAGATCGAAATATCGATTAAAAACATGAATGAACAAATTAAAAAACAAACCTTATGTATGAAATCAGGCACAGTTGAGGCTATGGTGATTTTCAAGGATTTGTTTTACGTAATTTTGTCCGACTCTTATCTACTTTTCTTTGTTCTGTGACTATTTCTTCCATAAACGCCTGGTTTATTTTTTTATTTATAATAATAATAATATCATGTGATTAGTATAGTGGGGAAGTGGTTATAATATAGTGGGTAAGTGGGGAGGATTTGTGAAGGGAGCTGGGAAGTTGAGTGTTGGAACATGGGGATTAATTTGAAGGAGTGGAAAAACGTGACAAAAGTGAAAGAAGCTATCAAAGAATTTATTTGTAGGACAATTCGTTTGCAGTTATTTTGTATTATACGATTTTTGCTTCTGGTATAAAATCGTGACATAAGTGAAAGAAGCTGTCTTGGAACGTGGAGATTCATTTGAAGGAGGTGCAAAACGTGGGGATTATATGATTTTTTCCATATAACCTGTACTGTGACTTTCCATTTGTTGGTTTTAAATTTGTTATTGAAGTTCAGAAGTGAAAATTTTTCATCAAAAATTAAGACTTTCTATTTCTTTGTCATGATTGTTGATCCATATAGTTATCGCAAACTACATTTTTTTCCAAAACTGAAATTGCACGAGAATGTGAACGCCTTAATGTCGAAGCTAAAAGACAATCTACAGTAAAAACTAATGCGTAAAACTGTAAAAGAGGATAACGCATAATGTCATATGCAGTATAGCATCTCAGCATATGTCCAGACTTAAATGAAGAATATACTGCTCCAAGGGATTGGATAAATAGCTCAGAAATAATTTATTATCGTGTTCTGTATATAAAACTTGGATTGCGTTGTTATACATACATAAGTTATGACTTTCACAACTATAAGCAAAAAAAATATTCTTCTTAAAAACTTGTACAATTAGGGTGCAGCCGAGAGTTGTATTTCTAACTGTAGTTTTACTGTCATTTTAATGTCATATTGAACCTTAGTAAGCATGACGGCAATGTGTTTGACACACATACGTTCAACTTACATTCAGATAAGCGAATGAATAATGTAAACTGTCAAGTTAAAAAAATTGAAAATGCTATTGTCTTATAGTTTCACAGTATCATACGATGTTGGATAACATATTCTACTTAAAGACAAACAGAGAGTGTAGTCAAAGAAAATATTGAACTATAGTGCTGGATAATATGTTGCATTAGGTATTTTTGGTTCATCGCAAGCCTTGCACGATTTCAAACAGCATAAGACTCCTTTTTTTTATCTGACTGTTCATGTAACAAAATGGTAAAGTGAAAGCAGCAGCAAATAATCCACAAATAGTGTTGGCTCCTACAATTGTACTAGACTCACCTAAGCCAAGGTTGTCCTTACTAAACTATACACTCAGTTAATAAGAGGCAAGCAATCCAATGTTCAATGCCATTGCCCTTAGTACTGTGTGTGCAAAAAGTTACCAGATGGCTAGAATTCATTCATCAGCTATAATAAGGGAGAGTGGTTGGAATTCTTTTGTCTAGTCGCATCTCTGTGCTAAAGGCAAGGTAGCATCACCTTGCATACAAATGAGGGATAAATGTGCTTGACTAACAACAGATGCAATAATTGCTCCAGCAGTAACACCACATAATGTCGCAATGACCTTGTTTGTAAAAATTGTTAATGTCCCAAGGCGTGCCCTTCTACACTTTGGCTGCCTAAGAAGCCCAGCTGACAGACCCTTGTGAAAGGCACCAAATCCTTCATTTTTTTGCATGATCTTGGTGACATGAATGCTTATCTCTCACCTAATTGTATCATCACCTTCATCACATCGATGGCCTGAATAAGACAGCTGAAAGCATAGCAGAAGCACCTCCATTAAGCAATGGTTTAACAGTATGGAAAAAACCTTCAGATTTTGCCTTCTCTAACATTCTGTTTTTTGTTGTCTTTTCCCTTCATATTTCAAAGAAAAAAAGAACAATAAATACGGACTGAAGGTAAATGAGGGTTTACAGAGAATAAATGAGTACAACAAACTATGATATTAGCATGTAATAACACTATCAGAATTTTCTAGCAATTACGAAAGGCAGAATGGAGTACAAAGCTACTAAAGAGTAAGCTACTAATTTCTTAAGTTAGATGATATACAACCAAGATATCTATATAAAAGCGTAAAAGGTACTCGAGAGGGTCATTTTTAGTTGGAATCTTTCTACCATTAAAGCAACATTAAGTGAAGCCATTAAGTCGATGGAATACTCACACATAAAGGCTAAGGAAATTATAAGTTCATTTGATATCCAAAACAACAATATATCTCATAGCTAACAGACTATGCAATACCTGTGTTATTTTCTTAAAAATATATCATTTTTGCTTTAAACAGAACACAGTAATTTCATTTTACAAAGAATGATATTTGGTGCAGTCAAAATTTAATTGATTATAATTGTCTAAATGAAGTCCTCCTTACGTTCATATGCTGAAATTTTCATAAAGAAACGGATATAAGTCGGACCACTATCTGTATTTTCATAATGACGCTTACATAACAAAAATACATGACAGAGTTTGCAACATACTTCTGCTTCATGTAGTTGTAATACGAATGTACATATAGAGGACATTTTAATAGTTGCACAAGATTCCAACAACTACAACTACTCGTACATATAATTTGACAACGTCATTCTTTCTGAAGTATTATGAAGGAATACATAAAACATAAGACTTACCTGATGAATAACTTTGGTCAGTTACCAGAAAGCTGGTACATCCGATGTTGTATAACTTCAGTCATACTGCATAAAAAATCAGCGGTGCGGGAGAGAAAATACGTTTGAAAGTGGAGTATAATTTCCAAGTATGTAATTTCCACTCACGTATCCACTAAATGCTCGTCAACACTGCAGTAAAGTAGAATGTCAGCAACCATTACAATTACCTATTTTCAATTTTTTGAGTTGACAGCCAAGCCACTTCTCAGCAGAGGGATAGCAATCTTTCACGATAGTTTCTACGCAACTTAGGAGTACTAAAGTCTCTAGCAATAAGGAAAAATCCTGCGGGAACTGTCTATAATGCGATTGAACATTTGAACAATCGATCAATTAGAGATGGTGATAATTAAGTGGTATAATATGATAAAAACAGCATGAGTCCACCTCAACACGCTTTGTTGTCGCCTCTGCGGCTGTGGTGTTACTTTCAGCTGAGGCAACAGCAGCAAAGTTATTTAACTAACTCCTTGTTATCAGAAGTACAGCTAAATTGTAGGACTTGTGAAAACCTAAACTTGACATAAGACCAACAGCATGAAAAAGCTGCAATAACTCGCTGATATAGAAGTGCAGCAAAATAAAAATTCAGTATTTACTATACTAAGGAACACAAAGTAAATCAAAAGATTACTTTATTTATAAGATACACGAATCTTCCAACCAATGAATTGACTGACATAATTATTGTTCTCTTCAGTTATAAAAGGTGCATCAGCAAGAAAAATGAAAAGATATGGGAAACGTTCCTGCACGTATTTTATGGCTAGAGTAATCTGAAACTAAAGGTTCATACTGTAATAGAATTCCGTTAAACATTACAGGTTTAAGTTATGAACTGTATTCTCATATTGCATAGTCCTTTAGATCCGAAGTTAGCTCTCATATAGTGAGGACTTCATCCTATAGCAGTTGGCGACGATCAAATCCCAGTAAGATTATTATTGTATATGTTATTCTCCCTTCATTTTGAAGAGTATGAAGAGCAACAATTAAAATAATATAAATATGTACATATTACTTTATAAACAAATAACACAGAATCACAAATTGATTTAAAAAATTATCCAAAAGTACAACATACCTATTAATTGTTCTGGAATCAATGCAAGTGATGTTTTTCCATTTGATTTATGAATCTTACCAACAAATGTAGTATTTGAACCTCCAACATAACACTGATTATCTTTCGATAGTCAGATTAAATTTTGAAAAACTTCTTTAAATACTACATTTGTAGCTTCAGTACTTATTTGCCCATCGTCATCATAAACCAAAACTTTTAATCCTCTTCTATTTGTAACCCGAGAAAGAGCAACATATAGCTGTCCATGTGTAAACACTGGTTTCTTCAAAAATAATCCCATGTTAGACAATGATTTTCCTTGACTTTTATTGATTGTCATGGCAAAAGATACAGCGATTGGAAATTGCCTTCTTTGGAACTTAAATGGAATTCTAGCATCAGATGGAGTCAATGTCATTCTAGGAATAAATACTTTTTGTCCAGACATATGTCTTGATAGAACCTTCACTTCAATAACTTGATTTCCAAGTTTAGTTATGATCAACATTGTTCCATTACACAATCCTGCTGACTGATCAATATTTCTTAATAACATAACTGGCACACCAACCTTTAGAGTAAGAGTGTGATTTGGAACTCCCGAACATTTAATAATATTCAAGAACTCTGGTGTGTGTACATGTTCTAAAGCTGAATAAGTCCTATCAGAGCTGCAAATTGTATCGGAACTCAAATATGATTTCTCAGAACTATGATTGAGCGAAATCATATATTGATTGATTGATTCTACCATATCAAGAGTTGGAGCAAGAATGGCTCTTTGTTGGAGGTATCCAATATCATTGCAACGATGGGTGAAATCAGGATATGTACTTTCTACAATTGCTGATATTGGATCAGCAGATTCTTTTATCAAAAGATCATCTGGTATTTCAACTTTTTCATTGCCATCAACTAAAGTATCTATCATACCATCACCAATTGCCAAAATCCAATCTGAAAATTCTCTCAACTCATCCACATGGGGCCCTATTTCATTAGATTGCAATCTCATATT
Source organism: Nicotiana glauca (assembly GCA_026770625.1). Classification (NCBI taxonomy): domain Eukaryota; kingdom Viridiplantae; phylum Streptophyta; class Magnoliopsida; order Solanales; family Solanaceae; genus Nicotiana; species Nicotiana glauca. The sequence continues at coordinate 11,337 of MU715798.1, read as the reverse complement.
CTTTGTTAGCGTTTAAAGTTGACAATAAGGCCATAAATAAGACGAATTGAGAGAAGCATTAATAATATCTTGCCTAGTACCCTTTGGGATGACAGGTAATATTTGTTTGAAGTCACCACCAAGAACAACTGTTTTACCTCCAAATGGTCGTTCTAAATTAGATGCATCTTTGAATCTAAGAATATCTCTTAGAGTTTTATCAAGAGCTTCAAAACATATCTATGCATCATCGGTGCCTCATCCCAAATAATCAACTTTGCCTTCATAATCAAATTTGCTAAAGGAGTACCTTGCTTGATATTACATGTTGAATCTTCAGTTAGATTTAGTGGAATTACAAATCTTGAATGAGCTGTTCGACCACCTGGTAACAATAGAGATGCAATCCCACTAGATGCAACTGTTAACACAATATCTCCTCTAGATCTTAAGGCAGAAGCTAGAGTCCTCCAAATATAAGTCTTTCATGTTCCTCCAAAACCATATAAGAAGAAAAATCCACCTTTCTTTTCAGTCAAAGCTGTTATTATTTTCTCATAAATTGACTTCTGCTCATCCGTCAAATTCCTTAATAATTGTTCATGTTCCTCCGCCAGTGCGCGTCTATTATAACGAAGTTCATCACGAATTAATCTGTTACTGTTGTCAACTTCTTCCGCACTGTAAACAGGACTTGGCATTATTGGAAAATCCTGAAAACTTCTTCCACACCCTTTTAAAAAGTTTTCCAACTTTTGCAAACAACGATTTTTCAATTCATCATCTGTGAGATCAGCTTCTGAAATAACAACAATTATATAATAATAAAATAAATAAAAGTTTAATTAGCTAGATCAAATGGATAGTATGATAAACATAGCAGTAAAATATAAAATAATGGTTTGCATAAAAATGAAGCCTATTTAATTTTATCGAAATTGAACAAATTTGATAGTCCAAACCATATGGTTAATTTCATTGATGAAAACTACAAATAGATAAATATGCATTTTGTTATACATAATATATCAAGAAAGGCAGGAATCAAAACTTTTTACATAAAATTGTACAATGCATAAGTACTGATAATTAGCCGTTACAATTTGTAATGGAATGAATTGCAAAGAATAAAATCTCTATTACTATTTATTTGAGTACCTGGGTTATCCAAAATTGTTCTTTCTTCATGAAGGATATCTTCTGATAGTAAATGCCATGTTCCTTGCCAAATATTTTCTGGACGTGACATTGAATTTGATAAAAGTAGCATAGCAAATAATTGCCTAAGATATGATGGCATTCCCCAATTACTTGCTTCTACAATAGCATCAACATATTCTTTGTCATCATCTAATAAACCTAGAGCATAACATGCATCCCTAAAAGTCTCATGATGACGACCGTTGATTTTTTTGAGATCCTCGTAGGATTTTGGACCTTTAATTACATTCAACAACAATCTAAGGTAATATTGCTTGCCAGATCCAGGTGGTACAAAGAAGATTCTTCCAATAGAAAATGCAGATGTTCTTCTTTTTTCCCATCTTTTCAATTTCTGTTTCCAAACAAAATGAAGAGGGAATTCTGCATAAGTTAATTCTCTTGCTTCAGAAAATGCCTTATTTGCTTCAAACCAACTTAAAAACATTGATTCCTTTACAGTTGGTCTATTCACAACTTCATCTATTGGATCATCGTCTGAAAATATGATATTTTGATTATTCGGTAGGTGAAATGATAGCCTTTCTACAGATGGTTCTCTATGGTGTATTGGGAATTTAAAAATTCTCCGAGCAGCTTCACATGGTGATATGTATCGACAATCGTAATACATATTAATTTTATCAACTACCCCTGAGTCTTCCTTATTTACACTTTGAGAGAAAGCTGCGATGACACGATCATTTCCTTTATTAACATACTTAAATAAATACTTAATGGATCGTGATTGATTACACCACTCTACATTAATATGTGCGCCATACTTCAATAATAAAAATCTATTGTGTGGCACAACATACCTATTATCCAACTCAATACCTGATCTCAATGTAGTTCTACCATCCTCCCTTCTTCTATAAATAGGATACCCATCTTCATCAACTGTGGTTGATGGCACAAATTTTTTGGGAAAGTGCTTTGTACATTTTCCTTTATACATGCAAGGAGAAGATTTTCTAGCAGAACCACACGGGCCATGCATCATAAAATTCGTAACAGCTTTATAATATTGAGGATCAGCATTTTTATCAGGTAATTCTGCTGAAATTATTCTATCAATATCTGCAATATTTGGGTATTTATTACGGAGAAAAAGCAAGTTGTGTGCATGAGTCAAACCTCGCTTTTGGAATTCAACTGTATAAAGTAAGTATGTGTATATAATGTTTTTAATATTAACTTATAATAACTTAAATAATAATGTAAAAATTGTTAAAGAATATAAAATTTGTACCTGCTTTTACTTCTCCAAAAATTTTATTGTCTCGCAGGTCCTTTATCATGCGATCCAATTTGACTTTGAAAATTCTTGTTAAAATGTCAGGACGATCTTCTGGAGACAGTCCCCTACTCTCAACAAATCTAGTTATTTCAGGCCATTTTGGATTGCAAGTAAATGTGATGAAGAGATCAGGGTACCCTGCCCATTTGCAAATTGCCATGGCATCTTGATAATTTTGCAACATGTAACGTGCACCCCCTGTGAAGCTGAAAGACAGTATAACTCTTTGTCCTTGAGAAGAAGGTTCTATGTCTCCATGCAAAACAGCATCTTCTAACCCTTTATAAAAGTGTGCTCTCAATTGTTTCTGATGAAGTCTAATAAACCTTAATCGAGAAGATTCCATCATTGTATATCCATCTACCATGAATTGCTGAAATAATCTTTAGATGAAACAATTGTTGGGACTTCTGATTTCCTATCTTGAATTTTGTATGATAAATATTCACGCGTGCTAATACATTTCCTTGCACCAGTAGAATTATCACTTTCATTTAAAGGAATATCTTCTCGGTATCCGTCTTCACCATATGGAAATAGTAACGGATATTGCAAACCTAAGTATGCAGCATTTAATTCATTTATCCTTTGTAATTGTCCTGACTGACTTTCAACAATAATATCTCTGTCAGACCTTATTTGTTCAAAATCACCGACAACTAAAGCAGCAACCTCTGAAACTGTAGGTAAGTTGTATCTTCTTCCATCAAAGCCTCTTTTCCCTATCAATCTTAGTCTTACATTTGAGCTTCGATCTTCTTGAAATCGATCTCTTACCATTCTAAATGACTTTGCAAGAACATTGTGCTCATCAAGCATTTGCTTTAAATCAGTAACAATTTCAGCATGAAGCTGATTGTTACTATCACAATAACTGTACGAATCAAATATTAAATTCAACTAAAAATATTTTTATTTTATAAAATTTATTATTAAAGAATTAATCAATACTAACCTGATAGCCTATTTTCCACTTCATTTTCTGTATCATAAATATACAATTGTGCAAATTTTGGAGTAGATCCTTGTGGAGGTAATAAGCTACACATTTGATGATAGTTTTGCCCAAATAATCTGAATGTTCTCGGTCCCTTTGTTTGGTTGACAGAGACATCAACCTTTCCTCCCATTAACGTAAATGAGAACATTGAATTATATGTTCGTATATTCTCTCTAAAATGTTTACTTTTTGCACCTGCATAAAATTAGTTGTGGTTAAAGAAGCTGTTTGTATAAATTCTTGTTTTCTTTTATGGAATACAAATAAAAATAATCTATTAACCTGATCCAAATAATAAATCCTTTAAGATGGAAGGCGGAACTTTTGGATTTGGTAGCTTGATTTTTCCACGATTGCAGCACAAAGTAAATACTGATTTTTATTCTTGTACTTCTTGTTAATTCTTTCCTCGTACCAGAAATATGCCCCACAAAATTCACATTCATAAGTAGCATCGCCTATATCCCAGTAATCTAGGATAGTGAGAGTAAACTAAATAGTTAAACTAACAATACCTATNTTCATAAGTAGCATCGCCTATATCCCAGTAATCTAGGATAGTGAGAGTAAATTAAATAGTTAAACTAACAATACCTATTATACATAAAATTGAATTATGTTGTATATGTAAATTTAATAACCATTATACTTACCTTCATTGAAAATTGTCCAGTTATCGACTTCATCCTCTAAAAATAATAAAAATAAAATATAAAACATTTAGAAGTCAATAGTTAGAATTATTAATACATTTTGACATGATCGATGATTGTTGGGTTTCTATGAACATACCTTCAAACACATCTTCATCTTCATTTTCATCATGATCTTGTAATTTTAATTCCATTTCGCCTTCATACATACAAGTAAATATTAATGAAGTTAAATGTATGACTGTCTGGTGTTCTTCTAATAACATACCTGGTATATTACTATCAATATTAACGTCCTCATATTCTGAAAATAAATTTGAAACATTAATAGTTAGCAGAATATATAATTCATGTTTCTCAAACAAAAGTATAATTTTATTGAAATAATTACCTGGCAATAATAGGTGTCCATTTAACATAGTGAATTATTCAAAAGTAAAAGCAAAAAAACAAAATATATACAGAACCATACTAATGAAATTGTAAAAAATGTAGTCCAGTTAAGAAGATAACAGAATGAAAAAAAAATGAACAAATAAAAGTTTACTTTATAAAATGATAAAAAGTATTGCTTTTGGTGGCTTTTACTGAAAATCGCACAACTGTAAATCCATATTACTAATATCAACATCTAAGAAATTTACATGAATATACAATGACTTCAAACTATCAATGAGGAAGGATAGTTATAGTTAAAGTGAATTAAATTTTCACTTTTATTAACGTTTTACACATAATTTGCATATATAAGATAATTGTATCACAATAAGAAAACAGCAGTAATCGTTACGATATATGATTTACTATATTGAAAAAAAGACATTACAAAGGCGCTTCTCTATTTTTCTTAAGGCTATGACATTTGGACGACTTACATGTAAGAAATTTGTAATAAATTTTAAATTATATTAGAAAAACAAATAAATACATGGTAATAAGGTGGGCTTAGGATAAATTGTTTTGGATATAAGTAGCAACTTATTTAGCATAATATAATCACAAACGAACAAAACAACCGTTATTTGCAATAGAGTTTTTTCATTCCAGATTTGTTCGAATCACACATAAATTGTAATTATAAAAAAATATGTCACCAACTAAAACTTAACAATAAATGAATTAAAAGGGATTTAGCTGGGCAGTTAGTAAGCTCCACAAGTATCAGTATATAACTTCAGAATTTCATATGTTATGTGCACAGCTGGTACACACTCACAAAGTTTTACATCATCAAATTAATAATAAGTAATAATAAATACGTAGTAAATATTTATGAATGAGTCATGTTATATAAAAAATATTTACTCAAATATTTACCTTGCAATAATAGTGGTTCATTTAAATCCGGAAGAAGATGATCTGTGTGTAAATTTGAATTAGACAAACCATATCGCCAATTTTGTTTTGGCATAAAATTTGAATATTCTCCTTGACACCGCGACGATGACACATGTCCATAATTGTTTATGGTTGTATTGAAAAGTCGAGTGGAATTTTGAGGCTTTGTTTTGTTCGTTAATGGTTGTTTCATTTTCCCTTTTGAAAAAGCACTCCCTCGAATTTTAGTAGGATCAATACAATCTACAAACCATAAAAATGACATATTAGGTAACTATTAGAATTGAAAAAAGTTTGTGAAACTACCAAGCCAATAATCAAACTCTTACATTACCCTCTAAATTACTGTACATGTATGCATCGTCAGAAACTTTTACATCCTCAAATTAATAATAAGTAATAATAAATATGTAGTTGGAATTAATGAAAGCCGCATGTTTTTACATAAAGTTCACTGAAACATTTACCTTGCAATAATGGTAGCACATTTAAATCTGGCATAAGACGATCTGTTTGCACATTTGAAGTCGACAAACCACATGGCAAATCTTGGGCTTGCATTGAATTTGGATAAACTGCTTGAGAATTCGACGATAAAACGTGTCCAAAATTCTTTATGTGTGGACTGCATAATGGAGTAGAATTTTGACGATTTGTTATGTCCATTAATAGTTGTTTTTTTCCCCCTTTTCAAAATCATTCTCCCTGATAGCAGTATCAGTAACAAAGCCTGTAAACCATGAAATAAAAATTACGTACTAACAGTTACAAATTAACAAACATAGGGAAACTATCAAACCATTAAGGGATGTCATGTGATAACGCGTTTTAATATAAATTCACTTCTACGTTCAAGTTATAGTTTAGTATAGATGAATTAAAGAGCTGACAAATAGAATATACACAAATAAATGCCACAACTTTGAATACTTAAAAAAAAATTCAGAACGTGATAAAAAGCTTAGGGCAGATTCAACGGACAGGTGTAAAGACAAATAATGTAAGAAGAAGAAAAATATAATTTACCGGAAAGAAAATAACAGACCACATGCTATAATACAGGGACAAATAAAATAGATATTTTTAATTATTGTCGTATGTGATGATCCTTTTTAAGTGTTCATTAATTTAAGCAGAATAGTATATGATTTTGTATTGAAAATCAGTAAATAATTATAAAACTTCATACCATTATTACGCCGTTTCTGATTGCGTACGCAGATTTTATTTTTCCTTGCAAGTTTCTTCTCTTCTTCCATGTCAAATTGCGTACCAACTGATTTTGCTGGGAGAAGTTGTAGATTACCTTGGAAATTTTGTGGAGTCTTTCAGCAGATATCAAATATCGGATTGAGAACAACACTATTTCGTAAGAGAAATTAAGGTAGTGTACACTAACGTACAATGATGAAAATGTTGCATTGATATATTGCCGTTGATTTTGGAGGTTGATCGGAGTTTGGGGAGAGAAACTGAATTTGTTGTGAGAAGTTGTAGATTTATTAGGAGATGACAGTGTAGTTGGCGAGAATAGGCCTGTTTTCCTATTCTATAGGGAGGTTTTTGTATTACTCCTTTTATGTGAAGTAACTGTTTTTCGTTTTTACATATGTAATGTAATACACGTTTAAAATATTACATAATATTCAGCTTTTTTTGGTAAATATGAAAATATAATCCCATTTATTTCTGATTTATTTTGGGTGCAGCCAACAGATCCTTATTGCACAAAGTACAGGTCTATTCCGTAGGAAAACATATGCAAGTTATGTGTAATATAGAAATCTAGTAACATGCCTCCCCCTCCATCTGTGCAAATGGCTATGGCGCCTCAGCATCAAATGAATCCCTTTGGACCATTCCAAACTGCCTATCCACAGACCCAAAATCCAATGATGAATCCCCACAATCCTTTTGGCGATGCAGGGTTCAGCGCGTTTCCTGCCAATAATGTTGCTCATCCACAAACAACCAATCCTTTCGGGAGCACTGGCCTGATATAGCAGACTTGACAATTCGGTGCATTGCCTGTCAATCCTTTTAAGACCACTGGCCTGCTGTATTAAAAGTTGCACATACACGAGATGTAGCAGAATTGGCATAGTTGATTTTTGTAGTGAATCTGCGATTGTGTAAATTGTTCACGTGAAATATAGTTTTTCAGCTTGACCTATATGTTTGCCTTAAGATGTAAAGATGGTTATAAATGGAGATTCAACTTTCTTCAGCCGATTGATAAAAGAAAGCTTTTACATGATAACCAATTAATTGCTCTGTACGATTGATGTAAATGCGTTGCATAAGGCATATCATAGGCTAATAGTTTCGAAATGCAGTTACACACTGAGTTTAACATGAAGGTTTATGAGTTACACGTCAATTGCCTACAGCTTATCCATCTTTAGTGTAGCTCTTAGACAGCTTCACTGAATAAGAAAGTACCCTTAATCTATTCACTTCAATCAGCCAATTGATTACCTTCTCAAGAGCAGTGAGTGAAATTGTGTAAGAGGTAACACATAAATTATTACATTGCTGCAATGACAATGCTAAACCATGCAGCAACAAAATACGGATGATACACACTTAAAGACTCCTCGCAATTGTAAAGATGCTACATATATATATATATATATATATATATATATATATTTCCATCAAGGTTTTTCAGCGTTTCAACATGATCAATGCACAACCTATAAGCATACAATACTCCACATTTCATGTATCTCCAGAAAAGTCAGTTAACAGATGAAGAGATGACTATCATGTATAAGATGGTTTACAGTCATCTTGACATTTCACGTCTGTTAATGTATATGATGTCTATAGAAGATTATACCATTTGAGGATAATTTAGACTGTTTCTGATTCCGTACGCATATTTGTTTTTCTCTGGGGATTTTTTTTATTTTGTTCCATGTAAAAGTGCCTTAAAAACAGAAGTTCTTAGAAGAAGTTGTGGAGTCTTATGGAAATCAAACTGTATTTCCTACTGATTGTGTAAATGAATTTAGAAAATTTCTGAACCAACGACAATAGGCTTGACTATGACAGTAGTTTCGATGAACAATTACAATAGATACTATATAAACATAAAAGCAATAAACTGCTTTTAATTTGACGCAGATTTTATTCATACTATTACTCGTATCTACATTGTGTCGTGTCCCCATATATATATTATATATGTATATATGTAGACTGCCTTCCCAACCGTTGAAAGACTGAGCGAGAACGGTAAGGGGGTCACAAACAAAGAATGTCGTTGTGTAGGGATGCGATTCGTGAAGCTGGGGCAAAGAAAGTCATCCGACCCTACCGAACTACCAAAGGCTTTCGAGGCTTACACCTCCGTATTACAGGACCTACAAAACCAAAGCTGCAACCATACTTAAATATATCTTCCGCGTACCAAGCGTACTCTAAACAAATAGGGCTACAGCAAACAAATAGATTAATGTTAGTATGCACGTGGAATATTCGATGCATTATCGAATACTAAATGAAGCTATTGTTCTAAAATTGTGGTAGAAGGATGATTGAACATTGTAAAATTTGCAGGTGGAGCTGAAGAGAACGGGCAGCATATTGGCAATTTAGTTTGTGGGCTGGTTTGTTTTGCCAGTTTGCAGCAAAAAAAACTTAACAGAACCGGCAGCATTAGGAATAAATTTGAGCATCCTAGCCTTTGGTCATTATCTGGCATATTTAACAGAATGGTTATACATAAAGAGTTACAAACCTCTGTTTCTCAAGTGTGCAACCTTATAGTGGAAGTATATCCCTATTTTATTTTCCGTTCAACTTATTTTTATCATTCGGCAAAGCAGACAAACATCATGGGACAGTTTTTACCTTTTTTTTCCAGATAATGTATCATCGCCTAGTCTTGGAATATAATTTTTCTGCCACAAACTCAATCTCAGTAACCATCGTGTTATACTGTTGTTCCTTTTCTCCACATATCAGTTTAAGACATTCAAACTTCAAAGACATCTTAAATTAGTGAGATAGCTAAGTGTCGAAAAGTTATTCTTCACTTGTTTGGACGTGCATAAAACTATATCAGATTACACATATTAATATTTATGCTCAATCACAGTATACTGTTATTATTACAATTTTAATATGGCTGTAATTTAACCAGTCACAGTTGTTTCATGCTATTAATAGAGAAGATTATGAACATGGTGCTAAACTCAAGGTGTTCATTGCAGCTTTAGCTACTAAACACATTGTCGGAAGAGTAATGTCCTGTCTAAATGTAAGATTTGTAGGTTCATAATGCTATTCTGCTTGTAGCAATTATAACATCTTCCTTTCAGTTAATCACATTACAGGAGGATAGATATTTTGATGACTTAAAAGGAAGATCATCCATTGTGTTTACATACAATTTCTCAAAATGCCAACAGCACCTCGATAGGCATAGCCTGCAACATACACAGCTGCACACTCAGTTAATACATTCCATATCCTTATTCTAAGTTGTTCTCTCATTTATGTTGCAAGTACATTTTATGTGATTGGTCTCTGCAAAAGGCAGGAAAAAATCCTCCACCTTTCCCTCCAGAAAGCAGTCCATATATTTGTCAACTAAACAACCAAAAGCTGAATGGCTTAATCCATTAAAATTGCATCCCTAACGCCAAAATAGTTGATGTAAAGCAGGGAGAAATCACCTCTAAACCTCCGTTTTTCACTTTAAACTACATTTACCCGCTACGTCAACTACTAAAGAATAGCTATGCAAATAATCGCTTGAAAAAGCATATAAGCATTTCACAAGGCACAAATAAGTCATCTGTTAAATCCGAAAAAGCAACCTATAAATTTGCTTCGTAGGAACTGCAATAATAACCTTTTTAACAGAATATGCAGGAACTTTCTTCATGTTTCACGGACACATCAAACAGGGGAAGCAATCATTTTTGGATGGTAGGATTACACAATGTAAGTTAAGGTAAAAGTGAAGTTTTGAAAGAACATTATTAATGTTATAGCACTACCTGAAAAACATCTCCCAAATAAGAGGTAACGACGTTCGAACGTCTACTGTACAGATTTTTAAAGTATCAATTGAATTTTTACTTCATCAACAAATATATTCAACATTCTAGTTGTTGAAATAACAAACATGTGCATAAAATAAATAACTGAAACACAAAACTTTGCAATGATTATGGAATATCAGTATTTCCTTTGAAAAAGTACTTAGAGAAGCAAAAATAAAATTTTGCAGCTAAAGTCATTCCAGTACAACCAATTATGGATTCTTTTCTTTTTTTATGACTTTTCGAACCTTGTTGGTAGAAAATTGACAATTCATGTCGTCATCAGCTACTACTACTGATGCCTTATTGGAGGATCTAGTTCTCTTGTCATATGTCTTGATAGGAGATATTTTTGTTTTCCAATCATCACCATCTTCTACCACAGTTGAGCCACATTCTGATATGTTTTTGTTGATGGGAGTTTGTGAAGTAGACGTTGTAGGACTTTCAAGCTTCTCTCGACCCGAACTTTGTCCATTAGGAATCTCTGAATCCTGTTACAAATAAAATTTGCATAAAATGAAAATTAATTTATGAAGGTAACATACCGATAGAAAACTTAATTAATTTGTTGTGAAATGTATCTGGAGTTGAATAAGAAGATATTTTACACTGAATGTATCTTCGAGTGAAGAGTGGCAGTATTCCTTTAGGAGATCATAATCATCAGTTATCTTCACAACAGTGTACACTTTATCTTTTTTCTCAATATTGGTTGGCTTAACAATAACGTTAAACATGAATTTTTTATAAAGAATATCATCCAGCTCACTTGGATAAGAACAGTCGTCATTTTTAACAGAAGCC
>MU715790.1:17275-43621 GCA_026770625.1 Nicotiana glauca | reverse complement strand
AGAATCTTCCAAGATTCTTGACACGAAACATACCTAACCATGTGTTTTCAAAGGAATACACATGGATGGGTATGTGCCGGTCAAGAATCAAAAAGACTGAGGCATGCACTTTAGGGCAAAAAAATTTAAAACTAATATTTAAGTAGTTCTGGCTATATTCGAGCCAAGACACTACTATATTAGTGTAGAGGAGGCTAAGGTGAATCTATGGTGTAAAAATAGGCTTATTTGGCATACTTGGTGTTCGCCGGAGTAGGGTTCCGGCGACACAAGAAGGAATATTCGAAGGCCTAGGGGTTGATTCGAAGGAAGTGGCTTATGGGAATGGATAGAGGAGACTTAGAGCTTTCTATGGTATTATTTTGGGAGGTAACGGAACTGGTGGCGTTGACCGGCGGCGAACCAGTCCGGCGACCTAGATATGAGGATGACGATACAAATGTCTCTAATGTTTGCTATACATTCAGACATTAATATGTATAATGGCTCATAGTTTCCACACCATTAGATTAGAGTGCTTGGACGGCTAGGATTTGATCAAAGGAAACCACACGACGTCGTTCCAACCTGTCTCTAATTGTTTGATATTATAAACATGGAACGACGTCGTTTTGGTTAATGGCTGGTTCAATCTTACCCGTTAGATCAAACCAATAGACGGTTCAGATTTGACGACTCAAAACGTCGTCGTTTGGTATACAAATTGGCTCGCGTCTTGTGACTGTTTGATCAAGATTCAACGGCCTAGATTACCTTTAACCAACGACGTCGTTTTGATTTCTGCCTACAGGGCTGGACGTGGGGGGCGGGCTGTATCGTTCGGGCTGGGTATTTTAAAGGTGTTTTGGGCCTAAAATTATGTATATGTATATGTATATAATATTTTCTATTTTCTGATTTATAAAATTGAGATTAAAATTAAAAATTACTCTAATTAAACTCTAAAAATTATTTTACTAACCATTTTGTAGTAATTTTTTAATTAAAACAATCAAAGCTAAAATGAACTATTTTTATGATTTTCTTCTATTTGTTTTTCCCAAAAATGCATTAATACTAAAAAGTGTAAAAACTAAAAATCTTAATGTATATGCATTTTTTGTATTTTTAATGTGAGTTATTATGTGACCAATTAATAAAAGGATGCAACACAATTCTTAAAATTATAAACATTTTATTTGATATTTTTGGAATGATTTGCCTAGGGTAAAAATCACGTGCTCACAGGGTCTTCTTGAGAAAAAGAGCCTAAGTCTTTGAAATTGGTCTAACAAGGAATTGGGGCATACTCAAGAGATTGATAGCCCCAATTAAAGGGTTAAACCTAGAGATAGTAATACCCGACTTGGATCTTGATTGCTTGTGCAAATTTGCATACCCAATTGGTCTTGAGAAAGTTAATTCGGGCAAAATCACTCGAACTACCGAGAGGTATAGAGTGAGCTGAATCGAGCAATGGTTATATCATACTCCCCAAATATGTCAATCATGCCTTAAACTCAAGTATCCGTTAATTGACCACCTAGGCAAAAGTCACTACCCTAGTGCCTTTTAACCATTTGAACAACCCGTAATATTTTACTCTTAGCTTATTCTAGTTTAATTCAGCATATTGTAGTTGATAAAATTAGAAGCAAAACCAAAACTCAAAAATGTTTATAAGTGCAATTAAGAACAATTACATGACTCTAAATTAGATAGATACCCTACTCCAACTTCTAGCTCTCTGTGGAAATCAATCCCGACCTTAATCGGGTAAAGCTACTCCGACCATCTCTCGCTACTCAATAGTAGTGCAAGGTAGGCCTCGATTAGAAGCTTCCTAAGCTGGTTCAGAAGACGAGGCCTCCCCACACCCAGGATGCACAGAACCACCGCCAGAAGCATTCATAGCGACCTCTCCTTCTTCGGGTTCCAAAGAAGGAGAAACTCTAATTTCTTCAAACCTATGCACCTCTGAGGCCGCCTCAGCGCCTCCCTCTATCACTATAATTGTTGTCTCTTGCACCATGACCCCATCCTCAAACAAGTTGATTGCCACTGGCTCACTGGCTCTCATATCTATGATCTTCCTCTTTCAAGGCCTCAGGTCCACACCACGTAGAGAAATCTCCTCATCCTCAACATGAGATAGAGCCGAGAGAAGAGAGGGTGCAATAATCAAAAGGGGGAAAGACTAGAGGAAACAACATCCCTCATTATCCTGATAGAGTATCGACGCTAGATTTCTTTTAGTAACCTCCTTGGTGGAGCCTAGAAGAAACTATAAGGATGATAACACCAAGATCAACAAGTAAATACATAAAGACAATGTGCCGACACTACCTTTCAGAGGGAGAGCCTATTTGTACTTCTACTAGAAACTCGACCATTCTCGAATCCCTACAGTGTAGGAAAGGACTTGCCTAACCCAACCATCAAGGTGCACCACCAACTTAAGAGGACGAGCGGTAGATACAAAATACGAAGAATCAACTCACAAACTCGAACTATACGGTTAGATGAGAGAAGAAGGATAAGCACAAATACTTACGAGCACGATTCCAAGCTTTTGGAAAATTTGCAACGTCGATAACGACAGATTCAGTCTTAATAAAAAAGAGTCAAGCTAGAATCGTCAACTACATTTTCAACCATCTTAATGACTAGGGACTTGCCTCCACAATGCCGAATGTTCAACAACATCATGCCCCGGTAGAAGTTGGGCATGAACAGGTGCACCACATGCTGAAGAGTGGTCTGGACTTCAGCTAGCTTAGTAAACTTGGACAAGATCTTGATCACCTTGTAGACCAAGGGCCAGAGCTAATCCGGACAGACCTAGTAATAGCGACAAAGTTCCTCCATCAAAGGGGGAAGAGGAAATAAATAGACTATGGTGAAGGGATAGGCACAAAGAGCACAGTGCCTGATAACTAGGGATTTTGACGTGTTTCATGCTCATTCTTGCTTACGCTTTGATCATAAATTCATACAAAATAGTCCCAAAAGGCTCATAAGTTGTGCTTGATTGCAGGTTTGACCAACAAAGTGACGAGATGTCAAATATACTCAAAATGAGTGAAATTTGTACAAGTACCAAAGACAAGGCAAACTCAAGACAAATAGGCCTAGTGCGGCCGCACTACACATTGTGTGGTCCGCACTAGGGAGATTCAAAGACTGGTAAATCAAGTGTCAAAGCAGTGCAGATGCAGTGGAGATTGTGTGGTCTGCTGTGAAGGCTCCGTGGCCGCACTGCCATTATGTGCGATCTGCAGAAGAGAAGCTCAGAGAGATGTAATTTGACAAGGTTCAAGTCAGCACGGTCCGCGGTCATGTTTGTGCGGACTGCATTAGAAACCTCACGACTGCGGTCCATTCTGTGCGGTCTACGGAGCCTGAGTTCAGAAAGCCAAGATTTCAAGTCCAAGAGCTTAGTGTGGCCGCAGTCCATTTTGTGCGGCCCGCACTAACCCCGCAAGGGTATTTTTGTCCAATTTTTCTAGCTTAGTATCGATCTGATCTATTTACTCGGCAATTCATCCGGTGACTTCACGGTCGCCAAAGAAGCCCCAAGAAGCATCAAACATTTTCGATGAGATCCATGGAGCAATTCTTAGATAGCAAGCACTAGCTCCCGGTGCGACTTCATAAAAAGCAATCAAAGAGAAGATCTAAGAGAATGAAATGCACGTAGTGGTTATTATAGCGGTTCCTTCTTTTCCTAGAAAACGTCCGAAACAACCAGCTACAAAACTACCATTTTTAGGGTATCAGACATTATAGAACTGTAGCTGCGCTCGTGAGAAGACCTTTCTTAGCCATTTTTAGAACTTTTACTTAGTTTTAATCATTTAAACTATGTATTTACATTAGTAATTAACTAATATGTCTTTTTCTTCATCTATTTCTCTGATGTTATCTACAAGCATGAGTAGCTAAACCCATTAGCTAGGGTTGTGGCTCAATCCTAATGTGGGTAATTGATGGGTGTTCTGAATTAAGGTTAGATTGATTATCGGTGTTTGTCATTNGAGTCCGTATCGCCGCGGAGCAACAGCCGCGTCCGGATCTGATCTATTTACTCGGCAATTCATCCGGTGACTTCACGGTCGCCAAAGAAGCCCCAAGAAGCATCAAACATTTCCGATGAGATCCATGGAGCAATTCTTAGATAGCAAGCACTAGCTCCCGGTGCGACTTCATAAAAAGCAATCAAAGAGAAGATCTAAGAGAATGAAATGCACGTAGTGGTTATTATAGCGGTTCCTTCTTTTCCTAGAAAACGTCCGAAACAACCAGCTACAAAACTACCATTTTTAGGGTATCAGACATTATAGAACTGTAGCTGCGCTCGTGAGAAGACCTTTCTTAGCCATTTTTAGAACTTTTACTTAGTTTTAATCATTTAAACTATGTATTTACATTAGTAATTAACTAATATGTCTTTTTCTTCATCTATTTCTCTGATGTTATCTACAAGCATGAGTAGCTAAACCCATTAGCTAGGGTTGTGGCTCAATCCTAATGTGGGTAATTGATGGGTGTTCTGAATTAAGGTTAGATTGATTATCGGTGTTTGTCATTTGGGTCAATTTTATGGTTTAATTTATGAATTAGTGGTTGAAAACACTAGTTTGCACTAAGTTGACTTGGCTCTTATTGAGAAAGAGAGCATGTCTACAAAATAGACTCAACAAAGAATTGGGGTGGATAGTCCCAATTGAAGGGTTAAACCTCGAGAGAGTAATTACCCGACTTGAACCCTAGTTGCTCGAGAAAATATGGATACCCAATTGGTCTCGAGAGAGTCAATTGGGCAAAACCACTCTTTCTACCGAGAGGTGTAGAGTGGGTAGTATTGAGTAACAGTTATAACATATTTCCCTAATCAGTTCAATCATGCCTTAGATGCTATTACCCATCAATTAACCACCTAGGTAAAAGTCACTATCCTAGTGCCCTTTATACTATTAGATACAACTTGTAGCAATTTACTCTTAGTCTAATTTAGTTACAATTATAATGTGTAGTTTGATCATAGTAGAATATAAAGAAAAACCAAAAATGAATGGAAGATCAATTAAGAGCATACACGCAATCCTAAGCTAAATAGATACTCGACTCCAATCCTAGCTCTCTGTGAAATCGATCCCAACCCACAAATTGGGTAGAGGCTATTGCGACCATCTCTCGCTACTTTTAGTGGTGCGGAGTTGGCAGTGATCAACTTTTTTGGCATCGTTGCCGAGGGCTAACTGTTTTGACTATCTATTAAGTTAGTTTTGTGTATTGTTCTTCTTTTCTTCTTTGTACTTGCTTGTTTGTGTCACTGCTCAGGTACCACTATGGCATTGAACCATGCTAATGGCCCTCTTGGAAATGTGATAGCGGGGGAGGAGGTAGATGATTTTGAGCAAGACGAGGTGCCTCCTTCACCTCAAGGACAACAGAGAGGCCAGAATGCCAATGCTAATCCAAATGATAATATTCCAGACCCTCCTCCGCCACCTCCAAGAGTGGCTCCCAAAGTGTTACCGAATCAAGGGTATGCAAGTGCTATTGTCCTCCCTCCCTGAATCCGGGCGAGGAATTTTCAAATAACCAATGTGATATTGACCTTGATCGATCAATGTGGTTATTTCACGGGCGCCTCCAATCAAAATGCCTACAAGCATCTCAAGGGGTTCGAAGATACATGTTAGGGGAGCAAGCAAATGAATATGTCTGAAGATGTTCTTAGGTTGAGACTTTTCCCAATCTCACTTCGGGGTAAAGCATTGGATTGGCTAGAGAGACTCTTTAATCATTGCATCACAACTTTGGATGAGTTGGCGGATAAATTTATTGCTAAATTCTTCTCACTCAGGCATACGGCTGCACTTCGAGATGAGATATTGGCTTTCAAGCAAGAACCTGTGGAACCTTTGCATGAGATTTGGGAGCGGTTTAGAACAGTGGTGAAAGAATGCCCAAACAATGATATAACTGAGGCGATAATTTAACAAACCCTCTATCGGGGCATCAATACTACAAATCAATGCATAGTCAATCAATTGGCCGGGGGTAATTTCATGAAATTGTCTTATGATGAAGCCTATGAGATTCTTGATGAGTTGGCGGATACATCCTTCGCATGGCAAAGTAGAGCCAATGTTCCTTAAGATGACCCTACGGTGATTCCTCTGCATAAAGAGTTACAAGACTATGGGAAATCTATAGCGGAGTTGACAACTACTATGAATCAATTGGCTAAGGCACAGTTGCAACAAGTCCAAAACCTTTGCCAAGTGAATGCTATGGAAGGTGTTAGTATGCTTATCAACGAGAGAAGGCAAAGTAGGCAACAAAACCATGGGAATTCTAAGCAATTTGGTGATGATTGTGATGGGTTTCAAAATGATGGCTATGATGAGCAAAGTGAAGAGGTACAATATGTCAACAACTATCAAGGCAATAAAGGCAACTCTTCAAACCAACAATGGTGACCCCAAGAAAATTTGGGTAATCAACAACAAGGTGGTGGTAATTGGAACAACAATAACAACCAATGTGGTAATTGGAAGAATAACAACCAAGGTAGTAATTGGAACAATAACAAACAAGGTGGTAATTAGGGGAATAACAATCAGGGTAGCCAAGGGAATTATAATGGTAATAACAACAACTGGGACAACAATAACAATCAAGGCGGATGGAACAATGGGAACCAAAGAAATTGGGGCAAGGCTTTCAAAGGCCCCCTATGTACCAACAATCGAACAATCTACCCCCTTTCCCTTCTCAAGGTCCTAGTTCTTCTGGTAATGATATGGGTATAATTGAAATGATGTTCGAACAATTGATGAAGAAGAACCAAGATTCTAATGCTCAATTGGCTTCCCATAATACCTCTATCCGGAATTTGGAGGTGCAATTAGGCCAAATCTCTTAATCGTTCAATACTCACCCTAAGGGTGCTCTACCAAGTGACACGGTAGTAAACCCAAAGGGTGGAAACAATCATGTGATAGCGGTTACAATAAGAAGTGGGAGAGTCCATGATGTGCATGCTTCAAAAGACAAGCAAGCTGTGAATGATGATGTTGAGTTGCGGGAAGATGATGTACCTTTGATAGTTGAAGATGTGGTTGAGAATGAGGTGAACAATGAGGTTAGGATTGACATTAATGAGACCGAGGTGGAAACTCAAGATGGCATGAGCCCGTCTAGGGAACACGTGATTGACATGCCCGAGCCGGTGGTGCCCAAAGCTAAGACACCTTTTCTTAGGCCACCTCCGCCTTATCCTCAATGGTTAGAAAAGCAAAAGAGTGAAAACCAATTCAAAAAGTTCATTGACATGATGAAAAGCCTTACAATTAATGTGCCTTTGGTGGAGGCACTTGAACAAATGTCAGGATATGCTAAGTTTATGAAGGATTTGGTGACGAAGAAGCAGTCGATGGATTGTGAAACAATAAAAATGACTCATCAATTCAGTGCTATCATTCATTTTATGGCCCTAAAACTTGAAGACCTCGGAGCTTTTACTATCCCTTGCTCTGGCCCTTTGTGATTTGGGGGCTAGCATTAATTTGATGCCTTATTAGGTCTTCAAGATTTTGGGAATTGGGCAACCTAGGCCGACCTCAATGAGACTTCAAATAACGGTTCAATCAATGAAGTGACCTTTGGGCATAATTGATGATGTGCTTGTCCGGGTGGACAAGTTTATATTTTCGGCCGACTTTGTCATTTTGGATTGTGAAGTGGACTTTGAAGTCTCGATCATTCTAGGAAGACCTTTACTTGCAACGGGAAAGGCATTTGTTGATGTTGAAGCGGGTGAGCTCACTTTCTGCGGGTGATGACAAGGTCGTCTTCTATGTTTGCAAATCCATGAAGCAACCCAATAGCACCGAGGTGTGCTAATTTGCGGACATTGTCACAGCTGTGATCATGGATTACACAAGTTCTATAATTAACGTGGAGGATCCCCTTGAGGTCGCACTTCTATATCTTGATGTCAATAAGTATGCTAGACAAGTGGAGTGCGTAAATGCCTTACATGGAATGGGGTCCTATTCTAATGAGCCGAGAAGGCTATCCTTGGACCTCGAAAATAGAAGGACGCCTCCAACAAAGCCATATATTGAGGAGCCACTAGTGTTGGAGTTGAAACCACTTCCTCCACACCTCAGGTATGCGTTCTTGGGCACAAATTCTACTTTAGCAGTTATTCTTTCTTCTTGACTCACTAACATACACGTAGACGCCACTTTGGCGGTTCTTAAAAGGAGGAAGAAAGCAATTAGGTGGACATTGACCAACATTCGGGGAATAAGCCCTGCGTTCTGCTTACACAAAATCATTTTGGGGGATGATGCAAAACCCTCCATAGAGCATCAAAGAAGATTGTACGAGGCAATGCAAGAGGTGGTGAAGAAAGAAGTGATAAAATGGTTGGATGTCAGGGTTGTGTACCCTATCTCCAATATCTCATGGAATTCTCCGGTACAATGTGTGCCGAAGAAGGGTAGAATGACTGTGGTGACAAATGACAACAATGAACTTATTCCCACTCGGACTGTTACCGAAAGGAGGATATGCATGGACTACCAGAAACTAAATAAGGTGACCTGCAAGGATCATTTCCCTTTGCCATTCCCTGACCAAATAGTTGATCACCTTGCAGGACATGCTTTTTATTGCTTTTCGGATGGCTACTCGGGATATAATCAAGTCTTAATCGCTTCAGAGGACCAAAAGAAGACCACATTCACTTGACCATATGGTACATTTGCTTTTTCTCAGATGTCGTTCGGGTTGTGCAATGCTCTGGCGACCTTCCAACAATGCATGATGGCTATTTTCACCGACATGGTGGAAGATATCTTGGAGGTTTTCATGGATGATTTCAGTGTGGTTGGTGACTCCTTTGAAGAGTGTTTGGGAAATTTGGATAAAGTCTTGGCCCGATGTAAAGACACAAATCTCGTTCTTAATTGGGAAAAATGCCATTTCATGGTTGAAGAGGGCATAGTGTTGGGTCACAAAATTTCTAAGCATGGGATTGAAGTAGACAAAGCCAAGCTTGAGGTGATTTCAAGGCTCCCTTCCCCCAATTCTGTCAAAGGGTTGAGGAGTTTTCTTGGTCATGCGGGGTTCTACCAGTGGTTTATCAAGGATTTTTCGAAGGTTGTGAATCCTCTTTGCAAGTTGCTAGAGAAAGATGCTAAGTTTGAGTTTGATGATAAATGCATGGAGGCCTTCGAACTTCTCAAGCATAAGTTGACCACTACCCCAATCATTATCGCACAATGTTAGAGCTTACCCTTCGAGCTCATGTGCAATGCAAGTGACGTTGCGGTTGGGGTTGTTTTGGGTCAAAAAGTTAACAAAATGTTTCACCCGGTGTGCTATGCAAGCAAGACCATGAACGAGGCTCAAAGGAACTACACAGTTACCGAGAAAGAATTGTCGGCCATAGTTTTTGCAATGGAAAAGTTCTGACAGTATCTTGTGGGGCTAAGGTCATTGTGCACACCGATTATGCCGCCCTTAGGTACTTGATGATAATGAAAGACTCCAAAGCAAGATTGATGAGATGGGTATTACTACTTCAAGAGTTTGATTTGGAAATAGTGGATCGGAAAGGTAGTGATAACCAAGTTACGGATCATTTATCCCGCTTGGAGGAGGAAGGAAGGTCGTGTGATGGTCTAGAGATCAATGACACATTCCCCGATAAGCAACTACTTTCTGTGTCAATGTGTGATATGCCATGGTTTGCGGACATTGCTAATTTCCTTGTGACTGGCATCATCTCGTGTGAGCTCTCTTCTAACCAAAGGAAGAAGCTCAAACAGGATAGTCTGGACTTCTATTGGGATGAGCCATACTTGTTCAAGATTTGCACCGACGGAGTGATCCGGAGGTGTGTACCTGAGGAGTAGCAATTTAGCATCCTAGAGGCTTGTCATTCCTCCCCTTAGGTGGCCATCATGGAGGGGTGAGAACGGCTTCGAAAGTTTTTATTTGTGGTTTTTATTGGCCAACCTTGTTCAAAGATGCAAGAGATCTATTAAAAAGATATGATCAATGTCAACGATCGGGCGGGATTTCCGAGAAAGATGAGATGCCTCTAAACACAATTCTTGAAGTTGATATCTTTGATGTATGGGATATCGATTTTATGGGCCCTTTTGTTAGCTCGTGTTGTAACACTTACATTCTTGTAGCGGTTGATTATGTGTCAAAATAGGTTGAGGCCGTGGCCTTGCCCAAGAATGAAGCTAGGAGTGTGGTGGTATTTCTAAATAAGAGCATTTTCACAAGGTTTGGTACACCACAATCATTAGTGATGGAGGATCACATTTTTATAATAGTCCTTTTGATGCCTTGCTTTCTAAGTATGGTGTCAACCACAAAGTTTCTACACTTTATCATCCTCAAGCAAGTGGCCAGGATGAAGTGTCTAATAGGGAGATCAAGAGTATTTTCTCCAAAACTATCAGTGCCAATAGGACCGATTGGTCTAAAAGTTAGATGATGTTCAATGGGCTTACCGGACTGCTTCAAGACCCTAATTGGTATATCATCATATCGGTTGGTGTTTGAAAAAGCATGTCATCTACTAGTGGAGTTAGAGCATAAGGCCATATGGGCCTTGAGGAAGCTTAATCTTGAAAGGGATGTTGCAGCTAATCTTCGTGTTGAATAACTCAATGAACTTGGTGAATTCCGGTTCCATGCATACTCTAGTTCGTCCTTGTATAAGGACAAGATGAAGTACCTTCATGACAAATATGCTCGCGGGAAGGAGTTCAAAGTTGGAGATTTGGTGCTCTTATTCAATTCTCGTCTAAGGATGTTCCCGGAAAAGCTGAAATCAAAGTGGAGTGGACCATTTGAAGTTGTGTGTATGACCCCATTTGAAGAGATAGGCACAAACAGCACAGTACCTGATAACTAGGGATTTTTACATGTTTCATGCTCATTCTTGCTTATGCTTTGATCATAAATTCATACAAAGTAGTTCCAAAAGCTCATAAGTTGTGCTTGATTGTAGGTTTGACTAATAAAGTGATGAGATGTCAAAGATCGGCTCAAAAGGAGTAAAATTCTCACAAGTACCAAAGACAAGGAAAACTCAAGACAAACAGGCCTAATGCGATTGCACTACACTTTGTGCGGTCCGCACTAGGGAGATCCAGAGACTGGTAAATCAAGTGTCAAAGTAGTGCAGCCGCAGTGGAGATTGTGCGGTCCGCACTGAAGGCTCCGCGGCTGCACTACCATTATGTGCGGTCCACATAAGAGAAGATTAGAGAGATGTAATTTGCCAAGGTTCAAGCCAATGCGGCTCGCTGTCATATTTGTGCGGACCGCATTAGAAACCTCCGCGACCGCGGTCCATTCTACACAGTCCGTGGAGCCTGAGTTCAGAGAAACAAGATTTCAAGTCCAAGAGCCTAGTGCGGCCGCAGTCCATTTTGTGCGGCCCATACTGACCCCGCATGGGCATTTTTATCCAGTTTTTCCAACTTAGTATAAATAGAATCTTTTTTACTTTTAGGGTATCAGACATTACATATCTGTAGTTGCACTCGTGAGAAGACCTTTCTTAGCCATTTTTGGCACTTTTGCTTAGTTTTAATCATTGAAACTCTATATTTACATTAGTAATTAACTAATATGTCTTTATCTTCATCTATTTCTCTGATGTTATCTTCAAGCATGAGTAGCTAAACCCATTAGCTAAGGTTGTGGCTCAATCCTAGTGTGGGTAATTGATAGATGTTTTTGATTTAAGGTTAGATTGATTATGGGTGTTTGTCATTTGGGTCAATTTTATGGCTTAATTTATGAATTAGTGGTTGTAAACACTAGTTTGTGCTAAGTTGACTTGGCTCTTCTTGAGAAAGAGAGCCTAAGTCTCTAAAATTGACTCAACAAAGAATTGGGATAGACTCAAGATATTTGATAGTCCTAATTAAAGGGTTAAACCTCGAGAGAGTAATTACCCGACTTGATCCCTAGTTGCTCGAGAAAATATGCATACCCAATTGGTCTCGAGAGAGTCAATTGGGCAAAACCATTATTTCTACCGAGAGGTGTAGAGTGGGTAGTATTGATTAACAGTTATAACATATTTCCCCAATCATTTCAATCGTGCCTTAGATGCTATTACCCGTCAATTAACCAACTAGGTGAGGGTCACTACCCTAGTGCCCTTTTACACTATTAGATACAACTTGTAGCAATTTACTCTTAGTCTAATTTAGTTACAACTATAATTTGTAGTTTGATCAGAGTAGAATATAAAGAAAAACCAAAAATGAATGGAAGATCAATTAAGAGCATACACGCAATCCTAAGCTAAATAGATACTCGACTCCAATCCTAGCTCTCTGTGGAATCGAACCCGACCCACAAATCGGGTAAAAGCTATTGTGACCCTCTCTCGCTACTTTTAGTGGTGCGGAGTTAGCAGTGATCAGTACCCTGCGCGGTCTGTGTACACTTCGCCATCACTGACGGGTATGAGATCCACTTGATTTGGAAGGTCATACTTAGCTTTGAAATCCGCCAAACGATCAGTTGTTAGAGACGATCAGAAAACCTCAGCCACAGCCTCCAGCTGCCGTTGCAAGTCCAGTTTCGCATTGTGGCTGCGAGGGATAATTCTTCTATCGAGGGAAAAACTTCTACTTCAATGGCGGAGGTAGCATCTCATCCGCTAATGGAGGCCGCAAAATTAATGAGGCGGACAAAATATCCTCATTCACACTAGAAACCTCTTCATCGCGAGTATCAGAAGTTAAGTTAGATATAATTGTAAAGTTTGTAAAATTTTATGGAGGAGAAGAGTCGAGAAAATGGGAGGAAGCTTTAGAGAATGATAAGCTAGAGAAATAAACTCAAAGAAAGCAAAGGTGATTCTTGAGGTAAACTTGAATAATGGTGATCATCCCCCTCTTTATAAAGAAGGAACCTTGAATTTGGAAAGACTAATCATAATGGCTGCCGAAATTGCAATGGAAAAACTAATCCAAAAGTCGCACGTGTCCTAACATGATGTATCAGGAACAAACATCATCGTGATGAATTATGTCACATCCCATCCATGTTAGGCTTTCTCCAGAGGTCACCCGGAAAATTAAGAGTTCGAAATATGTGACTCTCAAAATGCCACATCATCCATCTCTTACGACGATCACGATTGCTATTTCCATTTATCAATCTCATCCACGGGGACGAACTCAACAAGCGGAGGGGCTAACTATATGGGCGAAAAACTTCATATCATGCATTTGACCTGGTCAACTATTACAAAGCCTTTGGAGGCATGACGTATCGACACTATGATGTGTCAACCTGACTCTAAAAGGTCAAAGTCGTGTGAAGATGATAAATCATCGAGGTCGAGGTTGTTTAACGGAAGATGAGGGCAAGGATGAGCACTCGCCTTTGGTACAAAGTAATGACTAGTTTTAGGATTTAGATTCCCTAGAGAATATTCTCATGGATATTCCTTTCTGTTGTACTATGTAGGGTTTTTTGGTCCATGTACTCTTATAAATAGGAAGAGATGTAGTTCTAAAAGGGCATCGAACATTTTCTAAAGAATATCATTGATATTCTCTGTGCAAGATTCTCTTCTTATTGAATACATAGAAAACCTAATTTTGCACTTTTTTTCTTTGACCTTTTTCTCAAAATCGGAATATTCAACTGATTATGTTACGACCCAAACCCCGATCCGGTCATGATGGCGCCTCTCGTGAAGACAAGGCCAGCTAACCAACCCATTTTGCCTTCTCAGAATAGTTAAACATTGATTCACAGTTTTAACATAATTAAATAACCACATTCGAAATAGAGATTTCTTTATTAAGTGCAGAATACAACCCAAACACAGCCCAAAGCGGGGTGTCACAAGTCACGAGCATCTATTAGAGTATAAATACGACTACAAGGCTAGTAATATACAAAATAGGACTACTAAACAAAAGGAAGGAATACGATGCTGCGAACACTGGCGGTCACCTTGCTAAACTCTGATAACTTAGCCTCTGATCAGCTCAGAACCCGCTATTAGGGGAACAAATACCTGTATCTGCACGCGAGGTGCAGGGAGTAAAGTAAGTACTCCAACTCAGTGAGTAATAAAGGTAAATAATAACTTAGCAGTAATAAATCACGTAAGACAAGCCATCATGTTATACAAAGCAGTGTAAAACCTTTTGAGAAAAACAATGAAGCTATGAAATCCTAAAAAACACCTTAGCTCAGTTTAAGACTCTTTTGAAAATGGCTTTTTCAATAGTTATGCAAATGAATGCAAAACAAATAGTGTAGATAAGCACAGAAATCCAACCCTCGGGCACCACACTCACTTAACAGATGATGCCAGACAATCGGGTAGATACCGCGTGAAGTAACACAGACAACAGATAATGGCAGACAAATGAAACAAAGTAAACTCATAGATCAATATCATATAGTAATCGTTGTGGCATGCAGCCTGATTTATATATCGCTGCGGCATGCAGCTCGATCTATATATTTTGTCGATGGCGCTCTCTGGGGGTGTGCAGACTCCGGAATGGGCCCCTTACAGCCCAAGCGCAAATATCAAGTTATCTCGTGGCATCAAATCCAGGCCCTCGACCTCATATCGGTACCAGTATAATACTGCTGCGGCGCAGCCTGATCCCATAGTATCCTCACAACATAGGTCATTGGCCTCACTCAGTCAGATAAAACCATCACAAGCCCCTCGGGCATTTGTAAAATAGTAGTTCTCTGCCCAAAACATCATTTAAAATATCTTTTAACTCTCAAAAACTGAGTAAAAGTAGCTGAGTTTGTAAAACAATTGATATCAACAGCACTGAGTTCAAGTAATAAGTCTAAACTGTGAGGAAATAATGATAAAAATCCCCAAAGGTTCAAATAACTTGCACAAAGCCCAATGACAATTAGTCCAAATCATGATGATAACATATAAGTTTCAGTCAATTACGCGGTAAAATCATCAACCAGGACGGACCAAGTCGCAATTTGTAGTAGTAAATGCCGCCACGCTCATCATCAAGCACACGTCTCATCTCAATATAGCACTACGATGTGCAAATCCGGGGTTTCAAACCGTCAGAACATTATTTACAATCATTACTCACCTTGAACCGGCTACAACTTTAGCTCGGATGCCTTTGCCCCACAAATAGGCCTCCACGCGCGTCGAATCTATCCAAAATCAAAATGAATACATCACAATATGCTAAGAGAATAAAGCCCAAGCGAAAACAATCAATAACGGGCACAAATCCCAAAATTACAAAAATCCGAGCTCCAGGCCCACTTCTCGAATCTTAGAAATTTTTACGTCAATAGGTTCCTTATCACTCCACGAGTCTATGCATATAAATAACACCAAAATCGGAGTCCAAAATGACCCCTTAAATCCCAAATTAAAATTCCAAAATTCCAAGCCCTAGTTCTTCCATTTTTTGTTCAAGTTTCCATGAATTTCTAGCTAGATTTCACAATAGAAACATATTTTGGGTTCAAAAATCTTACCTCCAATCGATTCTCTTTGATTCCCTCTTGAATCTCCCTCAAAAAGCTCTCAAAAAACTCAGGTATGGAGGAAAAATGGCTCAAAATTGCGGATGAAATATTTTCTAAACTTTCTGCTCAGTTATGAACTTCCTTCATCACGATCGCGACCTAAGTCTCGCGATCGCGAAGCATTAAATTTTGACTTCTGAAAATAATACTATGCGAACGCGATAATGCTGATGCGAACGCGATGCTTTAATTCCCAGAGCTATGCGAACGCGACCCCACATACGCGAATGCGAAGAGCAACTGCCCTAGGACCTAATTCCTTATACGCGAACGCGGACCTTCCCCTGCGAACGCGAAGCACAGACCCCTCACCTTCCGCGAACGCGAGACACCTTATACAAACGTGAAGGCCTAAATCCTGGTCTCCCACGTTCCTTCTACGCAATCGCGACCAGCCCCACGCGATCGCGAAGGCCAATTCTTCTGCAACAGCTGAAGATCAATTTCTGCAACACTTCAACTTGGAAAATGGTCCGATTGACAACCCGAAACTCACCCGAGGCCCCCAGGACCTCAACCAAAAGCACCAACACATCCTAAAACCTCATTCAAACTTATTCCAATCATCAAAACATCTCAAACAACACTGAATCCATCAATGCACATTGAATTCAAGCCTAAGTTTTCCAAAAACTTCTGAAACATTCTTTCGATCAAAAATCCAACCAAACCACGTCCGAATGACCTGAAATTTGGCACACACATCCCAAATGACATAACGAATCTATAGCAACTCTCAAAATTCCATTCTGACCCTCGGATCAAAATCTCACCTACCAACCGGAAATAGCCAAAATTCTAACTTCGCCAATCAAGCATAATTCAACACCGGGCCACCAAAACCAATTCCGATCATACTCTTAAGTCATAAATCACCTAAAGAAGCTAACCAAACCATAAAAACTCTGATCCGAGCTCATATATAAATAAGTCAACTCTTGGTCATACCTTTCAAATTCAAAGTTTTCAACTAAGACTATTCTTTCAAATTCATACCGATATTTGTAAAAACCAAGACCAATGATCTACATCAATCATAATACATAACACGGGGAAAGTCATGCCCGAGAACTGATGATCAAAGTGTAAAAGCTCAAAACGACCGATCGGGTCATTACATCCTCCCCCGCTTAAACATACGTTCGTCCTCGAACGTACCCAAAGTTGTTCTAAAAGCCAACCAATCGCTAAATAACCTTACCATGCATATACTCGGGGGTGATCCCATGTCACCCTATCTCATATAGTTCTGATAACACATTGCAACTAAAATTACACAATCTAGTCTGGCCCATAAGCCATAGAACTACATTTCCATTTCTGAAACCATCAATATGATCAAAACCTCGCACCTATACTCCGAATAAACCTGAACCAACTGTAATAACCCATGCCTGCAACCCTGGTAGAAATCCCATGATATACCACAAACTCAAACACTCATAGCGATAACTTTTATTCACAGCAGCTGCCCACAACTACCGAATACTTGTAGAAAACCTCTTATCAACTAAAGTCTCATTCCAATACCTTCATATACTGCGAACGATAAATGAAACACGCACTAAACCATGACCATTTCTCAGGTCAACCATTCATGAAGCTACTTCTCCAGTGACAAATACCATAGCAAATTTTCGAGCCGAACCTCGATCTTATCCTTCCAACATACTAAAATAAAATTTATTCGTATTCATAAATGATCCCAACGATCTCTTCTAATCCAACACACCACTCTGGTGACGTGACACATCAATAGAGACCTAAGCCACAACTAGCATAATACGCGCACCAATAAGCAACGGTCCGAACAAACTCAAATCATGAAAATGACTCAAATGAAAGAGTTGTACCTCAAGCTCACCAGTACCACCACAACACAAGGCTGAGAACCCGTCTCACATTATAGAATAGAACACACGAATCTAACCCGCAAGGTCATATCTCTGCATAGCTTCGCTACAATGCAGGATCCTATCTAAACACCACTTCATAGGAGACACCTCAAGTCACTATGCTCGAAATTGACATCCGCGCATAATTTGATGTCGGGAACCAAAGCAAATCATTACACTCACAGTGATGCAAGTAACATATACCACGCAAACCCGATAGGACAAAACCGATATGCCATTCACCGAGCAACAGACAATTACTCTTCTCGCTCGACTTCCACTATGAACCCTAATAGAACCGCACCATACGTGCCCATAACCAACAAATCACAACACCTCGCAACACAGAAAGGTAACTTATTGATCTCACCAGATTACTAATAAGCTCAATAACTGTCGAATCAACACATCCCTCAACAATACAATTCGGAGCCAACCAAGGCGACTCAAGTTAGAACACACATCCACAATGGCCTGCCAACAAACCCCTTATCAAGGACATCTAAAACTGCTCCTTCCACTCCCATAACTCTGTCGGTGCCATACGACATGGTGTTCGGCATCAAATCGAGGTCGAAATCAACAACCCTGCCCGGAGACATGCCCGGCTACAAGAAGCACATCCGAAAAGTCCCTCACCACCGGAACTGAATCAATATGAGGAGCCTCAGCACTGACACTCATCACAACAGCCTAAATAAGAAAGACAAATCCTTCCTAACTGTCCGCTGGGTCTTCGAAATATAAAAATCCCAATAGGACATAATCCATCGAACATCGCCACTTAATCCATGGCATTTTTTGGCCTAGCCAACAGCGCCATCTTATCGCAATTGTCCTGAATATCACAACATAGAGACAACCAGTCTGAACCTAATATCACATCCAAAATCTAGCATACTAAGCGACAAAAGATCCGCTCGGGTCTCCAATCCTCGATAGTCACCATACCGCGCTGATACACATGATCTACAACCACAACATAGCATGAACATGAGAACTCCCAGTCTCCAACTCCATATAGCACACGAATCATCATACCTGATCCCAATTTCGCCGTCTGAACACATGCCACATCTTTAATACCCAATCATTTCACGAGAGGTACTTTAAAACGCTTCTGTGCCACCAAGCAGACTCGAATAATCAGCAGTCGATCTAGCCAGAGAGTGCCGCAATATTGCCGAAGTGCCATCAACTTAATTACATTGCCCTTTTACTGAAACATATACTCTCATCAAATCATTTCCAACTAGCAGTACCATTTCCTTAATCATCTGAGGCCACTTATTTCTTAAGAGTTTCATGAACTTCCTTTCAGATTGTACTGTAACTTTACACACACAAGTCTTGATCCTCCACAACATACTGCATATACCATACCATCCGAGGACAACATGAAAACTTCATCTCTCTTCCGAGCCACAGACATCTAGGCACTCAACTAGCCCAGAACTTTCCATTTGTCCTACCTAGAAAAAATTACTATACGTCCCATGCTCCGTATGCTCATTACATCTCCAAACCGCAATAAAAACCATCAAGAACTATGTGAGTTCCCCTTGCACAAATCTGACCTGCCAAGACTGAATCCTTCTAACCCGACCAAGCTAAGCAAGCCGTCAAAACCTACGAGCATTGCCACAAAATACCTGTAAGAACTCATTACCTCGAACACAGACAAGGACAAATCATATCCTTACCATACCGATCCGGTCTACTACCATATTACCCCATCTATCTAAATTTCCTTCTGATTCATCTTCAACTTGATATTTTCTTTTTGTTATAGCACCAATCCTCAGCTCAGACTTACCACACGGAACCAAGCATAAAACCCCATCGTCTAAGGCTCATACATCGTTGAATACTTTCTTAAACATTCCCATAAACACCATATTCCAGAATATTTTACTCTGAAGAACTTCCTACGAATCTAAATCTGTTACCTTTACTTTCCTGATACTGATACATAGAATCCCATAACTAACATAGAAATACCACAAGTCTCGACCTCTTCCAATATAAACTCAGTTTCTAACCACGTATACAACTTTAAGACACCTGATTGTTACATATAGAATCTTGAACAGATTAAACCATTCTCGAGAGTCATTTACTCTATTTACACTACAATTAGCCTGATCAAACGAATAGGACCACCCGTGCCTCATTAGCACTCTGACACCATAGGATACGACCTCATCCCAATACAAACAAACATCTTCCTACTCTATGAACTGAGCATCCTTTACCAAGAACAACTTAAGATATCTTGTGATTCTAACACACCTACGATGCACCATATAACCTTGTCAAAAAATTTCCTTCACTCGAGCCATCCTCGACTTCAATCTCCGTGAGCCATCACCGACTCACCAACATGCCTCAAACTAGAACCAAGATAATACCTAATCGTGCAATCAACTTAATCAATAGCAAATCCCCCACTTAGCTCGAAGCCATAGATTAAAATGCACCCAATAACTCATAGCGCATATACTTTATTGCTGCCATAATACTATAATGAGATCAAACCCAATCCTTCATAAGCTTGTGGAAACACAAATCATCTAGAATTTTTAACTCTTCTACAAATCTTGCATTCACTCACCAACAGTTAAGCCCACTCTCTAGGCAACCCAATTTGGATTTCAACACATATTCTTCACTTTTAAATTAGATCTTCTAATAGACAACATAAGGATCACACACCCACTTGCTTCGCCTCCAACTGATATTTCTGTATACCTCCACTGTCACAAGCATTACGCAGCCACTTGATCTTCCTGAGTCTGGACTCATATCGCAACATGAAATTTACTTCACTCTCAACTGGGAGACATGAAAATATCCTTCATATGCCCATAACTCGGGGCTATACCTCGAATCAAGATGGAATTCCAGCACCTAATAATTCCACTATCCTTCAGCAGGCCTTTCTCCTCACTCCCATGTTATATAGATACTTCTCGTAGAACTAACATACTCATCACATAGCCACGCCCGTCACTTCCACTAACAGGGACACTAGCGAACATATAAGTTCAAAAATACTTATTTACACAATCACCACCTCGGTGCTCAAGCCATAGGCAAAGATTCGGCATCAAGTCCTCCAGACTAGCCCAATATCAACTCACAGAGATCACATCTCGCCCCTCAATTAGGGAATCACAAGCCATTAAGGCACATCTGATTCTGAGTGCTCATGCGCGTATACAAACACGTGGAAGGAATTCAAAGAGTTACATTTTATGCTGAATCCAAGGACCCACGATAAAAATTCAAGGATGTGAAGTTCTCCTAAAGGTTCTGCAGCCTCTCGAGGATAAATACAGACGTCTCCGTACCGATCCACGAGACTCTACTAAACATGCTCATGACTCATGAGACCTAGTAACCTAGGCTCTGATACCAAATTGTGACGATCCAAACCTCGATCCGGTCGTGATGGCTACAACCCAAACACAGCCCAAACCGGGGTGTCACAAGTCGCGAGCATCTATTAGAGTACAAATACGACTACGAGGTCTGTAATATACAAAAGAGGACTGCTAAACAAAAGGAAAAAATGCAGTGCTACGAATATTGGCAGTCACCTCACTAAACTCTGATAACTTAGCCTCCGATCAGCTCAGAACCCGCTATCGGGGGAACAAATACTTGCATCTGCACGCGAGGTGCAGGGAGTAAAATGAATACTCCAACTCAGTGAGTAATAAAGGTAAATAATAACTGAGCAGTAAGAAATCACGTAAGACAAACCATCATGCTATACAGAGTAATGTAATACCTTTTGAGAAAACCAATCGGGTAGATACCACGTGAAGTAACACAGACAACAGATAATGGCAGACAAATGAAACAAAGTAAATTCATAGGTCAGTATCATATAGTAATCGTTGCGGCATGTAACCCGATCCATTAATCGCTGCGGCGTGCAGTCCGATCCATATATTTTATCGACGTCGCTCACTGGGGGTGTGCAGACTCCGGAAGGGACCCCTTATAGCCCAAGTGCAAATATCAAGCCATCTCGTGGCATCAAATCCAGGCCCTCAGCCTCATATGGGTACCAGTATAACACTGCTGCAGCGCCCAGCCCGATCCCATAGTATCCTCACAACACAGGCCCTCGGCTTCATTCAGTCAGATAAAATCTTCACAAGCCCCTCGGGCATTTGTAAAATAGTATTTCTCAGCCCAAAACACTCAAAAATTGAGTAAAAGTGGTTGAGTTTGTAAAATAGTAGATATCAATAGGACTGAGTTAAAGTAATAAGTCTAAACTGTGAGGAAATAGTGATAAAAAACCCCCCGAAGGGTTCAAATAACTGGCACAAAGCCCAAATATTACAATCAGTCCAAATCATGATGATAACAAATAAGTTTCAGTCGATTACGCGGTAAAATCATCAACCGGGATGGACCAAGTCGAAATCCCCAGTAGTAAATGCCCATACGCTCATCATCAAGCGCGCGTCTTATCTCAATATAGCACTACGATGTGCAAATCTGAGGTTTCAAACTCTCAGAACATCATTTACAATTATTACTCACCTCGAACCGGCTACAACTCTAGCTCGCGATGCCTTTGCCCCTCAAATCGGCCTCGACGCACGTTGAATCTATCCAAAATCAGAACGAATACATCATAATATGCTAAGGAAATAAAGCCCAAGCGAAAACAATCAGTAACTGGCACAAATCCCGAAATTACCAAAACTCGAGCTCTGAGCCCACTTCTCGAAACTCAAAAGTTTTTGCATCAACGGGTACTTATCACTCCAGAGTCTATGCTTATAAAGAACACCAAAATCGGAGTCCAAATAACCCCTCAAATCCCAAATAAAAATTCCAAAAATCCAACCCCTAGTTCTTCCATTTTTGTTCAAGTTTCCATGAATTTCTAGCTAGATTTAACAATAGAATCACAATTTAGGTTCAAAAATCTTACCTCCAATCGATTCTCTTTGATTCCCTCTTGAATCTCCCTCAAAAAGCTCTCAAAATACTCAATTATGGAGGAAAATGGCTCAAAATTGCGGACGAAATATTTTTATAAACT
The DNA here is from genome assembly GCA_026770625.1 of Nicotiana glauca. NCBI lineage: Eukaryota > Viridiplantae > Streptophyta > Magnoliopsida > Solanales > Solanaceae > Nicotiana > Nicotiana glauca. Next base: position 21,052 of record MU715790.1, on the reverse strand, counting down.
TTCTGCTCAGTTTTGAACTTCCTTCATCGCAATCGCGACCCAAGTTTCGCGATGGCGAAGTACTAAATTTTGACTTCTCAAAATAACACTATGCGAATGCGATAATGTTGTGGCTAACGCGATGCTTTAATTCCCAGATCTATGCGAACGCGACCCTACATACGCCAACGCGAAGAGCAACTGCTCTAGGACCTAATTCCTTATATGTGAACGCTGACCTTCCCCTACGAACGCCAAGCACATACTCCTCACCTTTCGCGAATGCGAGACACCTTATGCGAACGCGAAGGTCTAAATCTTGGCCTCCCACATTCCTTCTACGCGATCGCGACCAGCCCCACGCGATCGCGAATGCCAATTCTTCTGCAACAGCTGATGATCAATTTCTGCAACACTTCAACTTGGAAAATGGTCCGATTGACCACCCAAAACTCGCCCAAGGTCCCCGAGACCTCGACCAAAAGCACCAACACACCCTATAACCTCATTCAAACTTGTTCCAATCATCAAAACACCTCAAACAACACTGAATCTATCAATTCACATCGAATTTAAGTCTAAGTTTTTCAAAAACTTCCGAAACACACTTTCGTTAAAAAACACAACCAAACCACGTCCAAATGACCTAAAATTTTGCACACACATCCCAAATATAACAAAGCTACTGTAACTCTCGGAATTCCATTCCAACCATCGAATCAAAATCTCATCTACCAACCAGAAATCGCCAAAATTCTAACTTCGCCAATTCAAGCATAATTTTACACCGAACCTCCAAAATCAATTTCGATCACAGTCTTAAGTCATAAATCACCTAACGAAGCTAACCAAACCATAAAAACTATAATCTAAGTTCATATACAAATAAGTCAACTCTTGGTCAAATCTTTCAAATTCAAAGTTTTCAACTGAGACTGTTCTTTAAAATTCATAGCGATTTCTGTGAAAACCAAGACCAACCATCTACATCAGTCATAACACATTACACGGGGCAAGTCACGCCCGAGAACTGGCGATCAAAGTGTAAAAGCTCAAAACGACCAGCGGGGTCATTACAGATTAGCACCATCCATCATTGTCAGAAAGAATAGTGGAAAATCTCACTCTTGTCGGGTGAACTTTATCTCATTTATTATTTAAAAGTCATTCATTATCACTTATTACTAGCCTTAACGTTTTCAAGCTTGCATTGCTCCATCATTGTTCTTAGACAACCTTATTTAATACTACACATTAAATATTTGCCATAAAAGTGTTAGATCTGCTATTCAATATTAACATAAACTTTGATTAACTCTCTTTGTCTATAAGTCTAATTCTAATCTAACTGTATAAAACCCCAAATCTAAGTTTTGGGTCATACACAGACAACAACATAAATTTGGGAAATTTAGGGTATGGAGGCAATTACTATCTGACTGTTATCCTACTAAAGCCAGAGTCAATATCGCTACCCTTTTAAAAGGAGCAGTTTGAGTTTCTGCTTTCTAGTTTCTTTTAAGTAGGCAGTATAAGAAAATCATAGGACAAAGTGGAGACCCAAAAAGATGTTGGTCCTGAATATGAGCCGCCGTGTCCACCAGCTTTTTTTTTTTTAACCGTGGTTTCCGGGCATCGCTTTGCGAACCCAACTAGCTGTACCCACCAAGTCCCGCTATTTCAAGGCGGGTGCACGGTTAGTTCCACGTGGCCCTGGAGACGCGCCCTATTTGTAATGCCTCCAGTGACCCTGCGGGGGCTCGAACTGGCGACCTGAAGGACTTTGTCCTCAAACCTTTACCAGCAAAGCTACCCCTCAGGGTTATGTCCACCAAATTCTTTCAAAGACTCGAGACTGAGCACCAGCCTTAAAAAATTACACAAGGTATTCATCCCATACGACTTTTATTTAAGAATTAGTTAGTATATTTTTATTTTTCAATTCAAATTTTCAGGACAAAAATGACCTGAGTTATTCTGAAATTAAGACTTTTTAGTTTAAAATATCAGAATAAAATAAATATTGACTAATTTTTAAATAACATCTTTAAAAATGATAATTTATGCACTTGCCCTGGGTTCCTTCACGTACCAATCTTTAAAAAAAAATCTACTCCACAGAGCTAGTGAGCATCCTCGTAGTAGATGCATAGTGACCCTTTAAAACAGAATGACTTATGACAGACCCTAATATTTCCACAAAACTTATGCAACTCTCATGTTAAAAAGACCAATATACCAAATGAACACAAACGTGTACCCAACTGTCAGAGTATTTTGTCATTTTCTGCAGGCGCATTATCTTTTACTTCATCATCATTGCATAATCATTCTAAAATTTGATCAAATACTAATTACTGCTCGAAAGTATTTTTTAAATTATTTAACCAAATACACGGATTCTCACCCAAAAGTATTTTTTTTAAAAATACTTTTGAAAATAGCACTTCTCAAAATAAGCAGATTTTAGAAGTTTGGCCAAACAGGCTATAAGACAAATCAAAACTAAAACTAGGTATATGACTAATTTAAAATCATCATCTTCTCACTTGTTGCAACTAAAATAGTATGATAGAACTAAATCCAGAAGACATAGAATAGCCAAAACAAGCACACACAAAAAAAATAAAAAAAAAGTAATTTAAAGTGTTAAATTATCATTTGAAGGGTAGTATTTTACTTGTGCACCTTTTAATTGTGAACATTCTACACTATTCTTGTGTCTGCCCTTGCTAAGCAAAAATCCAGCAAATAACAGAAAAGCACTCCATAGGGAAGCAAGCGATGCTCGAACTTCGTTTTATTAGCCTGAAGACGTAAACCCCTTCCCATTGCAATTGAGTGGTTAAACTGGGACTTTTGGAACGATTAAGCAACATGACCAATTAAATATATATGCTATAGCCTGTAAGCAATAGGCACTCCAAAACTGACACAACACCGTTTAAAAATACAGAAACCACTCTTAACTAATTCTCTCAAGGAGCTTAAAATGGCTTCATGATGTGCCCAAGGTACAGTAAGAACTTCACACTAAATAAATGCATAAAATACAAGCTACAATAACATAAGCCAAGTACAACTTCATATATGTTTTACAAGACATTGGAGAAAGATGTGGAAATTAAAAAATGCAACTGAACTAGGCCTACTGAAGTTGGAAAAACGGAAACTCGCATGACCAGGCATTTCCAAGTAATGCATTACATGCAAGAAAAAAGAGACAACCAACCAAAAACTAACAAAGAACTGAATGGAAATCACTTTGGACAACCTTTAATTACGGCGTGCCTCTCATTCTACTTAGCTTTCTTGATGAGAGTAGTTGTTCCAAATTCACTGTCATCCCTAACAAAACTCCACAACAAGTACGCCAGGGGAAGGGAGATAGCGTGCCATAGAGCATCAGCGTCCACATATCCCATATAGGGAGGAAAGTCATATATCTTAAGGAGTGTAGAAAGGACTCCACCAGTCACCACAAGCCACAACTTCCAGCGTGATGGATGGCGAGTAAAAGCTGCCCAGACCGCCCATAAAGTAAACTGCAACATGCTCATAGCAACACAGACTTTGATGTTTAATCCTGCAATGTAATCTGGAAACTTCAGCTTCTACACCTTGCATTATCATGTAACAAATTCATGACATAAAGAGCCACTACCGCTTAAAAACATAATCGGTTAGGGTTCCTGTAACTACATTGGCAACATGAAACATGGGACACTTATTTGACCACCAAAAATGTTCCCTTAATCTGTGTGAAGTTGGTTGCTGGAACCCCCCCCCCCCCCCCCC
>MU715790.1:0-11256 GCA_026770625.1 Nicotiana glauca | reverse complement strand
ACAAAAAAAAAAAAAAACAACCTTCTCAAAAGCCAAGCATATGAAAATATGGTGACCGTAAGGTCTTATGAAGCCAACAGCAACAACTATGCCTCAATCCTTAACTAGTTGGAGTCTGTTGTATGAATCCTCAATATCTTAAATGCTCTGTTCGGGTCCATACTACTTCAATACTCCGTATTTAAGGATAAAGTAAATGTTGTTAAGAATGTTAACGAATTCTTGTTTGCAGCTTGCTCATCTATTTTACTTCATACAACTGTCACTGACTTATCGAAGTAAACTAGAAACAGAGAGTGAGCCTGTTTAAGTTTATCTCATTAAACCAACTTGGAAATATATATCGTGAGGAAACATCAGCGAAAGATGCATTGTCCTTCAATAAACTCAGGTGTACTTCTATAAGGGACTAACATTTCCAAAAGGCAATTCTTCCTAAACCAAATCCAAACACATTAATTTTCAAAAATAAAGCAAAACCAAACCAAACCGAAACCCCTTTCCATTCCATATGCCACCATCATTCGTCATCACTTATTTGTATGACTTGTAATTTTAGGAAGTTAAATCCAAAGGTCAAGTGCTAGCATCTCTGGAAGACCAGCATCAACATCTAAATTGTTGAAAAGTTACGTCTAATTGCTGCTTACTTAAAAAGGACAAAGTTCTTAATGATAGCAGGTTACTTGACCATAGAGCATTTTAATCCATGATTACACTTTCCGTGTAAGGCACAATATACAAGGTTTCAGCTTTCGACAAGAGAAAGATCAATTGATTCCCACAGGTTACTTTAGAAATCCAAGTCCATTTCTTTGGATTAGCAAGGACGAAAATTCCTCGGCTGAAGAAACACTAAGCTTCTTTATCACAAGATAAACACTCGATAACTCTAGTTTCTCTTTTAGAATGTGTTTTCAACAATACATAGGCAACAAAAAAATAACTCTCCATCTCCCAAATATTTTTGCGAGCACACACTAATAAAGTGAGACAGCAGCTTTACCTCGAATTCTAAACGACTCATCTATCAATATATTTTTTTTTAAAAGACATTAATTGCCAGAAAAGGTGTTTAACAGTTTTTGGTATGACGGAAGATGTTTACTACCAAAAGAGCACAAATGACTATTTGTCCTTATGAGCAAAAGTTACTGTCCTTTATAAATATCCCATCGATACTCTATAATTTTTCAACTTAAACTTTGATATATTTTATAATGGTGGTATCTGAGCTAACTTGTGCACACCTCGACTATTCCACGGGTACCTGTTATCTCCCACCAGCAAAGGTACTGGGTGGCTTCGTGCGCCTGCGCAATGGCTTAGGCAGACCGGAAGAAATCACCTAGAGCACCAAGGCTTAGGTAGACATGAAGAACTCACCTAGTGTTGCACGCTTAAACTTTGACATTATTATCCACAACAACAACAACAACCCAGTAAAATCCCACAAGTGGGGTTTGGAGAGGGTAGAGTGTACGCAGACCTTACCCCTACCCCGGAGGGATAGAGATGATGTTTCTGGAAGACCCTCAACTCAAGAAGAAGAAAATAAACAATAAACAATAGACAATAGATAAGTGACAGCAACAAAAGCCAGAAAAATAATATCAGCATCGTAAGAAACAGAAAAATAGATGTAAAAGCAATAACAATAACCAATAATAATAGAAAATAGTGTGGAAACTACATAAACCACAAACAACTCACGGCGAAACATTATCAGCCTAGCCCCGCCTCCAGAAAAACGTAGAAAAATGCTCGACTCCCTCCTAATCTACAACCCTAATGCTTGACCTCCACACCTTCCTATCCAAAGTTATGTCCTCGAAGATCTGAAGTCGCACCAAGTCCTGTCTAATCACCTCAACCCAATACTTTTTAGGTGGCCCTCTACCTCTCCTCCTACCTGCCAATGTCAACCGCCCACATCTCCTAACCGGGGCATCTATGCTTCGTCTCCGCACGTGCCCGAACCATCTAAGCCTCACTTCTCGCATCTTGTCCTCCCTGGAAGCCACGCCTACCTTCTCCCGAATATCTTCATTCCTAATCTTATCCAGCCTAGTATGCCCGCACATCCATCTCAACATTCTCATTTCTACTACTTTCATCTTCTGGGTATGAGAATTCTTGGCTGCCCAACACTCTGCCCCAATATAGCATGGTCAGTCTAACCAACGCTCTATAGAACTTGCGTTTAAGTTTTGGTGGCATTTTCTTGTCACACAGGACTCCAGATGCTAACCTCCATTTCATCTACCCCACTCCTACACGGTGCGTGACATCCTCGTCTATTGCCCTATCCCCCTGAATAATTGACCCAAGGTACTTGAAACTTCTTATCTCTAGGATGACTTGTGAGTCAAGCCTCACATCCATGTTCGTTTTCCCCGACGCATCGCTGATCTTACACTCCAGATATTCTGTCTTAGTCCTACTCAACTTGAAATCTTTAGACTCAAGGGTCTGTCTCCAAATCTCCAACCTTTCATTAACGCCGCCTCGCGTCTCATCAATCAGAACTATATCATCAGCGGACAACATACACCACGGCATATCCCCTTGAATATGGTGTGTTAGTGCATCCATCGCCAAGGCAAATAAGAACGGGCTGAGCGCAGACCTTTGGTGCAACCCCATAACAACCGAAAAGTGCTCTGAGCCACCTCCCACATTCCTAATCCGAGTCTTAGCTCCATTATACATGTCCTTTATCGCCCTAATGTAAGCTATCGGCACACCTTTCACCTCCAGACATCTCCAATAAACCTCCCTAGAAACCTTGTCATATGCTTTCTCTAGATCAATAAACACCATGTGCAAATCCTTCTTCCGATCCATGTACTGTTTCACCAACCTCTAGATAAGGTGGATAGCTTCCGTAGTGGAAAGACCCGGCAAGAACCCGAATTGATTGTCGGATATAGACACTACCCTCCTCACCCTCCTTTCCACCACCCTCTCCCAAACTTTGACATTATTATCATTCTTTAATATCCAAAATAACTGGAGAACTCCAACCTCCTACTCTATCCTCCACCTTATAAATTTACCATATGTCACCTGCTTTATACCCAACATTATTCCATAAAATTGCTTTCCTACTTAAAAAATTTTCCTCCCTACATACGCACCTGTATTCTTCCTACTTAATTGTCTAGTGGATTCGTACTCTATCGAGCAGCTAAATCCCAAAAGTTATAAGAATTACACAATTTACCAACCAAATCAAAAATATAAGTTGGAGACTAACATAGTATCAAACCACAAGTAATTTAAATGCAATAAATAAGCTAGGAAACTTGAGCAAGTGCTAGTAGTTTAAAAAAGAAGAATTAGAGCAGAACTTACTTGTAAATCGGATCAGAGTCGCCGGAGGTGGCATGGAGAAGTCGGAAAACTGAAGAAATCGCGGCAAGAAACAGAACCAAACGACATTTTTCCATATCGGAATCGTGAAGTGAAAGTCAAAAGGGAAAAAAAATTGAAGACCGGTACAGAAATGAATCAAGAGATGAAAGTAACAGGAGCTGGCATAGTGAGTTGAATTTATATATAGGAATTAATTGAAGAGAGGAGATGTGAAATGGCTGAACGACGTGAACACAACCAAGAGAGAGAAAGAGGAGATTTTATTTGTTGAGTTGAGTTTATTGAGTGACAGGCAAAGGTGAGGAGGTGAGGTGAGCGGAGACCAGAATCTCGTGATTAGCAATCTCCCTGGCGTTTCACGAGCAGCCACGTGGAGTATCTTAGGTGGCGTTTCTTCGTAAATTTTGAGGAACAGATTTTTTGGAATACACAAAATAACTTTTCTTACTCTGTGTTCGGCTTATAAATAATTTTTCCAAAATAACTTACGTCCACTTGTTCCAAATACATTCCAAGTACCAAAATGATTTCGTATGATACCTTGGAAAAGCAATGAGTTATTTATCAATTATCACTATTCTTTTTATATTGGGGAGATGTTGTATGGGTTAAAGTTGGTTCATAATAAATGAATGAATGGTAGCATGACACGTGGACTCGAGGATAGGTAAAAGATAAGTAAAGTAACAATTAGTACCGAGTACCGCTAAAGTAATTGACATCGGGTAAATCTCGAAGGGAGCATAGTTAACGGGAGTAGACCGAGTATTTACCAACGGATAGCATTCAACGAGGGAATATTCTTTAACATTAAATGAGCAATCTGTTACCGGGAATATTTGCATTCATGGCATGCTATAAAGGCAGGCTAAGCAGCCATTGTAATACACGAAAAACTCATGGCAAAACATATGCTATATTCTACTTTCGCTCTCAATTAAACAAACTTTACTTGCTTTTATCATTGCTTTGATTTTTTCCCTCGGAGATACTATGCTCGAAGCTAGGCTCATCATCTTCTTTAATTTCGATTGCTAAGTCTCATTTTTATAGTTTTATTTCTTTATCAAATTTTTGGATCAATTCAGTTCGCTTGTCTATAAATTATGTAACAAATTTAACTGTACCATTTTACGGGTAAACAGTTTGGCACCCACCGTGGGTAAAAGCAACTTCGATGCGGATTGACGGTCTTCTAAATGTCGTTTCTTACCATATGAAAGAACCGAGGGACGCAGCAACAAAAGGTTTCGGTCCTCGGATAGGTTCGCTCCCGATAAAAGAGCGGACCGTTGCCGGAACAGCAGGTTGTTACAAGAAAAAGAGGTCCCGAGGGCTCGGGACTCCACAGATCCTAGGTTATCAGATTATAACTTCAACATCAGCTTAGTGGAGCTGGTATCGACGATGTGAAATATCAAAGAAGCATAATTCCCGAAGCCAATCAGATTCGATCCTAGCCAAAGAGATCCCAACTTGTGGTATGAGTCACATGGGACTCAAAGCCATAGAATTAGGGACTATCAACACCTATATGTTGGCGACATTGTTAAAGAATGGCAATCTCAGGGAATTCTTAAGCAACCGGGCTAAGAACCACTACGGTAGAAGTCGGGACAATGCATAACATTCTAAGGTGGAAAAAGACTCTTGTTGGTTGACCATCAACATGATTTTTGGAGGGAACAAAAACAACAATGTAACCTTCTCGGCAGCCAAAAAAATAAAGTATCGGTGACTCACAATAAGAGACTCTTGGAAGCCGTGGAGGATGATATCACCTTCACGGAAGAAAACACTGGCGGACTTCTTCTCCCATAGAACAACGATGTGATAATCTCTCTTAATATTTTAGATTTCAAAATTAAGTGTGTTTTAGTTAGCCTAGGATGCTCGGCCAACATCATCCAATGGAGAGCGCTAGAGCAAGCAACGCTGATCGGAAGCATCATTCCGGCAACAAAACTCCTAGCTGGATTCAATTTGACAAATATGACAACTCAAGGAGAGATCCTACTGCCTACAAACGCAGAAAGGGTATCCAAGACCACCTTATTCGAAGTAGTAGATGGTGATATAGGCTATAATGTAATCCTCGGGAGGCCGTGGATACACGAAATGAAGGTTGTTCCCTCAACGTATCATCAACTGTTGAAATTCCCAACCCTGAGGGGAATCAAGCAGATAAAAGGAGATCAACTGGCCACAAGGGAGATGAACGCGATAATTGTTTCTAGCGGCAAGGGAAAGGATCCCACAAAATATCAATCACAAGAACTGAGGCCTTCTCCTTCTCCAAACGAAGATGATAGGAGCAAGGGATCATCAGAATCCTATCAAGTTGCAAGATACATTCAGGTGCCAGAGGAGACGGATGCGACTAAGTCGATCGGAGAGGAACTCGAGCAAGTGGACTTATTTGAAGAGTTCTTAGAGAGGAAGTTTCACTTAGGAACGGGACTCAATCCCGAACTCAGGTTAGAATTTATAAATTTTCTTAAAGTTAGCACAGATTGCTTTGCATGGTCACAGCCAGATGTGACATGTATCCTATTTGAAGTGGTCGTGCACAAACTAATCCTGGACCCAAACTTCCCACCAATATGGCAGAAGAAACATCTGATTGCCGAGGTTAAGAACAGGTTTATCAAAGAGGAGGTAACCCGACTACTCAATATTGGTTCCATATGAGTGGTAAATATTCATAATGATTAGCCAATGTTGTTGTGGTTCCGAAAAAGAATAAATGTGTGTAGATTATAAGGATTTAAATAAAGTGTGCCCTAAAGACTCGTTCGCATTGCCAAATATTGATCAAATGATTGATGTCACGGCCCGACACAAGTTAATGAGTATCCTTTATGCTTACTCCGGGTACAACCAAATCAAGATGAACCTGAAAGATAGGAAAAACCCTCCTTCATAACGAACTTTGGCACATATTGCTATAATGTGATGTCGTTTGGGCTTAAGAACGCTAGATCCACTTACTAGAGGCTCGCTAACAAAATATTTGAAAATTAGATAGGCAAAAAAATGGAGGTATACATTGATGAAATGTTAGTCAAGTCTTTGAATGCAGGAGATCATTTGAAACTTCTTCAATAAACCTTCGATATCTTGAGGAAGTAAAACATGAAACTCAACCCGAAAAATATGTGTTGGGGTTGGTTCCGAAAAAATCCTAGGCTTCCTGGTCTTGTAAAGAGGGATCGAGGTAAATCCCGACAAAGTCAAAGTTGTTGAGGACATTCTAGACCAATTGAAAAATGTAAAGGAGGTATAGAGGTTGACTGGAAGATTGGCGGCTCTAAGTAGATTCATCTAAAGAACCTCCAAAAAGTTCCATCACTTATTTTTATTCCCATAAAAGAAGAACAATTTCAAATGGACTCTGAAATGCCAACAGGCCTTAAAAGACCTAAAAGGGTACTTATCTATCTCCCCATTAATATCAATATAGGGGAAAGACGAGCAGTTGATAATATATATAGCATTTTAGAAGTAGCGATAAGTGGCATTTTAGTCCGAGAGGAAGAAGAACACAATTTCATGTTTATTATGTTAGTATAATATTATCAGGAGAGGAGACTCTCTATTCGCACCTCAAAGAGTGGGCCTTAGCTCTCGTAGTCTCCTTTCTAAAGCTTCGGCCTTATTTTTAGTGACACCCGATAGCAGTTGTGACAACCTTTCTCTTAAGGAATATCTTTCACAAGCCTGAGTTGCTAGGCTATTTGGCTAAGTGCGCGGTCAAAATTAGTGATTTCGACATTGAGTATAAGCCCAGGACTACGATCAAGTCAGAAGTTTTAGCCGACTTTTTGGCCGACTTCAGTCCCGGATTAATACCCTTGGCTAGCAGTGCGGGTGCCGGAAATGGTATCAGGAGTTCTGACCTTTTTTACAGATGGAGCTTCTAATGTAAAAGGGTCTGGTCTCGAGGTAGTTCTAGTCACACCCTCAGGAGAAACCCTCAGGTAGACCATTAAGATTGTTCCCTTAACTAACAATGAAGCTAAGTATAAGGCTTTAGTTGCAGGACTTGTACTGGCCCAAGGACTTGGATACGTGGTCATCAAGATCAAATGTGATTCCCAGCTAGTAGTGAACCAAGTGTACAGAATTTTTGACACAAAGGAGGAACACGTGCAACCGTATGTAAACAAGGTTCAAGCATTGCTTGCACGCTTCAGGGAATGGCCGATCATACACATTTCGAGAGAAGAGAATGCGGAAGCATATGCATTGGCTAATATAGGGTCATCCACGAAAATAAAAGGATTTGACTTCGATACTGTCAATCAACTTTGCATTCGATATTGATGTGGATGGTTACTGTGAAGTCAATTCAACCAACCTAGTATGGGACTGGAGGAATGAGTTCGTCAAATATCTTTGGCATGGAAAATTACCCAAAGATCCGAATGCGTCCCGGGCATTATGCACCAAAGCGGCTTGTTACTGCCTTGTAGATGGGTAGTTATACAGGAAACCATAACAAGGACCATTGGCCTGGTGTCTGGGGGCCTTGGAGACGGACTACGTGATGAGGAAAATGTACGAAGGAGTTTATGTTGTTGATACCTAATTTTTCCGTAAATATTTTTTATACACCCAAATCTTTCCAAAATAGCATATTGGTGCATATATAAGCACACCCAAGAATTTTGGCATTTGAATGATTTTTAAAACCAATTTGTTGCCTATTTTGATACAATAAAATCCAATAATTGTTCCCAAAATTATCACTCTTGGTGAATAATTTATTTCATTCTCACATTTACACCAAAATATAATTAAGGTAATTTTTGCATATTTTTACAAGTAGATTTGGTATTTTTAAAGCTAAACTGCATACAATTGCAATTATAGCCTACCTTGCAATTTATAGCATTTTATGTTTATAAAATTTTTTTAATTAATATTTATATAATACTTATTTACCTAGTACGTTTAATTTATTTTTAAAATCAGTATTACTATTTTATTAAATTAAAAAAAAGGAAAATTTGGCTATTTAACTTATGGTCCCATTTACATTTCAATCATAGCCACATTGCATCCCCAATTTGAACCCAAAGTTACCCAGCCCAATTTCAAATTACCCCAACCCCTGACCTGCCTACTCGATCTGCCCGATTTCCTATTCAATCTAGGCCGTTGATCTAAATGATCAACGGCCACCCTTCATTCTTTCCTTTTTTAATTTACCAAACCCCCCAACCCTAATTCATTTCCTCTCAACCGCCGCATTTGAATCCTCTCTTATCTCAACTCTCTCTTAACACCACCTCAAACCCTAGCCGCCGCTTCTCATCTAAGCCCTAATCTATGGCTTCTCAGGCTCATCGGAGGACTATCCTAGCCTCCCGTGGCTTCTGTGTGCTCACTTCTAAAGGTCCAACGACCAGATCTTGAAGGGTTCCGACCAAACCTTTGTTCGATGACTGTTCTCCGGTGGTCTTTAACCCTTTTCCTGCCAGCCATGGCTACTCGAGCTCGAGCTCGATCTTCGACTTCTCTGCTCAGATCGATGGTTTCCAAAGCCTATCTCGTCTCTTGGGTTTCTTACGAAACCCTAATCTCTGATGTTCCTTCGATTTATTTTAGATCTGTTCTGGATTTATGTGTGTGTGAACCTTCTATGCATTTTTCTCAAAGATTCTTTAATGTTTGCTTTCAGAAACTCTTATTTCCTCAACTAGGGTTTCATGTTATTTTATCTTGAACATCTCTTCTCTGAATCTCGACATGTTTTTTACTGTGTTTGTTTGTATTATCTTCTATCTGAACTCGCATATTGAAAACCCTAATTTTCTTGGGGATTTTGTTTGAGTTTCCTGGTCTGTTTGTTAATGGTTGTTTGATTCACCTTATTTTTATCTGAATTAGCATGTTAAAAGCCCTAATTTTGGGATCTTGTTTTAGTTTCTGTTTGTTATTCACTTGATTTACCCTCTTCTATATCTGATTTAGCATGAGTGAAAACCCTAATTTTGGGACTTATCCGAGATTCTAAACATGTTTTGTTTGTTTGACGGCTCATCTCCTCTAAACTCGTTTGATTTTTGAAAACCCTAGTTTCTTTGGGGACTATTCAATCTCTTTTTGTTTGTGCAACTCGTTCGTTGAAATTTCAGTGTGCTTCCATTCTCTTGACTATTTTTTGGTTCTAAGTTCTTTGCATGCTTCTGAATCTTTTCTATATTGTTAAGCACTGAAACATGACTATCATGCCTTTTAGTTACTGCTACATGCTATTATTTTGCCACAACTTAGCTTTACGTGCCTATTACTTGTGCATTCATGTATATATATACTGAGTTCTTTCTGTAACTTGAGTAATTTTCAAAAACTTTTCCTTAGTAAAATTCTGATTTTACTCGCCCGTTAAGGGGTAATTGATTCTTTTCCTTCGATTGGCCTCCCTGAATCTTTCCAAAAATAATTTTACACCCTGTATTAGACTTAATTGCCATTGTATTACCTTACTTCTTCTTTTATGGCAACAGTCATTCTATTTACAAGGTTTATTCTCCCTTCTTTATTTAAAACCTATTAGTATCCGTTTGAATAAAAATCCCCTGATTGAAGGGGAATCTTATACTAATTTGATTTTATTTGTAACCATGACATATTTGTGTTAGACTTGTACTTGTTACCTTATTTCTCTACATGTTTTCAAAACTATAAATACTCTCCTCCCTTCTCTTTGAACACACACGAACACAGAAAGCAATCTGAGTTCAAAATCACTCTCACTTAAAACTCTCTCTCTTTCTGATACTTGTGCTGCTGTGGACTTTGTTTACTCTACTTTCTTCTGCACTTTTTCTGCTTCTCTACTGGTATGTCCCAGTTAATTTACATGTCTTAACAACAATGTGTTTTGCTTCTGCCTACTTCTGTACAATTCTTTTAGTTGACATTTGTTTCTAGCATGCTGGAATATGTTTCCCCTTTCCCTTTGTAGTTCAGTGTTTAAATTATATATGCATCATGTCATTTGCTTATCATGTATTTATGAATCCCAAACCCTCATATCCCCTTTGTATGCTTTAAGTTATGGTTCAGAAAACATGGCAATGCCTGAAATCATTGTCCATGGCTATGAACTGGATCCTTTGGGGTCCTAAGCTTGTCAATTTCCCATCCCCATTCCCTATTGTGTGTATGCTGAGTAACAGCCTTGGCCTGGCAGTATTCTTGATTATTGTTCAGGCCATGGCTTGACCTCCAAATAGGTCTTTACTCCTTAAATGTTTGATCATAGGTTGGTCAGGGGTGTGCCAGTCTTATTGTGGCTGGGCATGACCACCAACCTGCCTGGGTAGTCCTCCTACCCTTTTCTATTGCACTTACACTCAACTCCTAGAATTTAAGTTCTGCCTCTCTTGTGTGAGCCTTGCCTTGGGACCTTGGAGCTCCCTTTGAACTTGGACACATAAGGGTTGTCCTTTCCGCACTGCACAACTCAATTTCTATGAATATCTTGGGTGTATGCACTGCCTGGGGTTCTTAAAATCCCTCGAATCTCCGAAACACCTTAGTTAAGAGAAGCTTTGGAAATCTGGATCCCGGAAGTGGCTCAATCGCATATTATTAAATATTAAGGTTGAATTAGGCTGCTCGGATCTAGCTGTTAGCTTTTGATGTACTTTTAATTTTCTGTTTGATTTATTGGGCTATAATAATTTGTAATAAACTCATTGGGATTTAGTAGAAAAATGGGATGGGGTTTATTTTATGCACAAAGGGTAGATACCATGCCTATAGGGTTTAATTTCTGGTTCTTCCGCAAAATACACATATAGAGATCATGTCTATAGGCTCTTGCATCTCTGCATATACAAATGTCATTAGGCAAACCGTTTG